>JAMLFT010007507.1:0-14722 GCA_026544285.1 Pachyrhizus erosus | reverse complement strand
GTTAATGTTAAAGTCACATTCAACATTTTTTAATTAATTTACAGTGTAATATTATTTTTATTAATAATACATGAAAATTAAATTCATAAGAAATTAGTAATTAATTTTAAAAAAATACTCCCTTACATGCTACAAGTATTATATTTAAATTAAAGTACAATTTTACAGTGTGGTTTAGCCTAAACTTATTCGACAAAATAATTTTGTTTAGTGCGACCTGACACCTGTTGCCAAAAGTTTTACTTTTCCCATTGACAACCCAAACCCATCAATAGCCACCGTGAAAAGAAAAGAAAAAAGAAAAAGAAAAATAAAATGAAGTTGCATAATGCATAGAGAGAAGGTAGTAAGGTAAGAAGAGAAATTTCCATTCATCCTTATCCCCTTGTCCCTAGAAAATAATATATCGAGCCATGAAGATCCGTCTCTCAAATTTTCACAGCGAACTTCCCAGCCTCATGTTCCTTCCCATTCACTTCACATTCACAACTCAACAACAATAATCTTAATCTATCACCATTTAGCAACAACATCAACACAGCATATTCCCAATCTTCTTTCTCCTTCAAACACACACACACATATCCATTCATTCGTTTGCTCGCTCCTCTCTCTCTCTCTCTCTCTCTCTCTCTCTCTCTCTCTCTCTCTCTCTCTCTCTCATGGCTTCTTCCATTTCCGCTCCCACCCTCACCTTTCCCACACAGAAGCTCTCCGTTCCGTTCCCCGCGCGAACGCCCTCACTCCTTCCGTTCCCCTCCCTATCCCCGTGCCGTTGCCTCGCCTCCGCCTCCGACGACCGCAACGGCGCCAAACGCGGTTGGGACTCCTTGCTGCACCACTTTGCTGAGGTCGCGAAGCGCGTCGATTCCTACTGGAAGTCCTTCGGGAACGCTGTCGAAGATCGCGACCGCGCCGATGGTGATGACCAGGATTGGGATTGGGATCGGTGGCGCCGGCATTTCGAGGAAATCGACGAGCAAGAGCGTCTCCTCTCGATTCTCAAGGTACACCGCGACATGCCTCGGCTTTATTTTCAATTCGTGTCTTCTCACGTGCTTTTCCCGTAGTTTTTGTGAAGTTATCGTAAATCAATGTTAATGCGTTTAATTCAATTTATTAGTATTTCTGAGGAATTGTCATATGTGGAGACAACGACAACGTTGAAAGCTTACAGTTATAGTAGTTTTCTACTCTAGCATCTTTTGCTTGTGATACTGTTTCACTTAAAATAGGAATTCGTCATTTTCTCCTAAGCTTTGATATTTCTTTTTAATTAATGAATGGAAACAGTTAATATGAAAATGAAAGTATTCCCGGAGTTAGAGGTGCTCGCAGGTTACAATTATTTGCTTGCTTTCATTTAACAATTATTAGTCTTGAAGGAGTTTTTGTCGAAATTGAATGTCAAGTTCTTAAAATTACATGAAGAAAACTATTGCTGATGCTATCAAACTTACTTTACACGTCCTTGGTAAATCTTATGCGACGCTTTTAAGTAGGATTTCTTTTAACATTTATATAAGTAGTCATTGGTTGACCTTTTGGTTTAGTGAGAATTAATTACTGACATGATTTTGTGCTTGACAGTCTCAGTTAAGTCGTGCTGTGTATTTGGAGGATTATGAAGATGCTGCCAGGCTTAAGGTGGCATTTGCAGCTGCAGCTAACAACGACAGTGTTGGAAGAGTGATGTCTTATCTCAATGTAGGAGTTTTGTCTACTTGATGCTTTTCTGATAACCACAGCTTTTTTATACTGGCCACCTATTTTTGTGTTTTCTACACAATATATTTTCCTAACTTTCAGAAAGCGATAAAAGAGGAGAGGTATGGTGATGCAGCTATTTTAAGAGATAAAGCTGGCGCTGGACTTGTGAGTTCTGATAGAATTTTTTTAATGCAACTTGTGTGAATATCTTTGCATTGTGGTGGAATAGAATGTCAGATGCAATGTCGAAGGGTAACTCTAGTAACACTTGTAGCTGCTTAAATCACTATTACTTAGTTGAAAAACTTGTTTGCACCATCAAGATAAGGCTTTCCTTGCTACTTTATTTGTTATTAAGCTTTGTTTTAGAGTGAATTTATCCTCAGAGCTTGCAATTGGCTGTGGAATCTAATGACAGTCAATATTAGAAGATAGCAAATAAAAATCCATTTGAGCATGTTTGATTTGCTTAATATTGTGCATTTAGATTTTAGGGTGCATTTTTTTATTCCTTTGGTTTTAGTTATGGTTCTAATTCATTTGCATGTGTTGGTGGATTGTATCCTTTATTTATTTTTCAAATGGATTAATACCTTGCTGTGACATTTTAGTGTTTTAACATCTGATTTTGACTTGTAATTTTATTATTTTATCTCTTGACTTATCAATATTCAATAAAAATTCTTTAATTAAAATTGGCATGTATTGGCTCTTGCAGGTGGGTTGGTGGGCTGGTATTTCAGAAGATGTTAATGATCCACATGGTTTGATTGTTCGCATAACTCCTGAGCATGGAAGATATGTGGCAAGGAGTTATAGTCCTAGGTAATTTCTTTATGTTGATGAAAAAAACGGTGGTAGGCTCTTTGCCTCTTTCATGATGAGTAAGAAAAGCTTATTTTGATAAAGGACTAAAGGAGATGCTCCACCACTTTTGCATTGTACTATTGAGGAATGGCTTGTGTGAATGTGTCTAAAATATTTGGGTTTAGAGTTCCTCCACCTTTTTTTAGGAATTACTTAGTTTATGTTTGTGATTGCCAATCTTTCAAATTATATGGAAGTAACCCAGTGTGAAACTAAAAGCTAGGAACTGTGCAATCTTTTCTTAGGGCTTGATCAAAGACTCAAAATACTTCATGATTCAAAAGCATCTATTGTAGCAGCATATAAACTCAAATAAGTTTAGGCCAATGTGCCTTAGCTTATGCGCTTATATTCTTGTAGCCCTAGTTCTTTTATGCATAAATAAAGGTACAGTTACTAGTTAGATTTCTGCCCCAACCTCTTCTTCCCCTTGCTGTGGGAGGTGGCTTACAGTTATATATATAATATATGTATTTAAAATGGTGTTTTTCTTGCATTAGCCAACTACTCCCCTGTCAGATTAAGGTATGATAGTCAGTCAACTATGCATATTTTGTCTAATTCAACAAAGGACAAAACATATTCAAGTATATTGTCATTTTCTTGGGGACAAAGTTGTCAGAGATATGGCCTAAGTAGTGCTTATAAGGCTTGTGTAGTTTTCATCTTACAAGCTGGTTTTGTAGGATTGAGTTAGGCCTTAAGATCAAGTTCTAAAATGGTATCAGAATCTATTCTAATTCCACTATTGGGCCACCTGCATTGCCACACTCTAGACCCATAGACTTGGGCATAAGGGGGTGTGTTGGAAAGTTAGGTCTTAAGCCAAAATTCTAAAATAGTAGTAGAGCTTATCCTAGATTCATTGTTGTGTCACTTGCATTGCCATGTTCCAAGCCCATAGTTCTAGGCATGAGGGGGTGTGTTAAAAAGCCACCTGAGTTGTGGTCACCCCTAGGTCGCAGTTTCTCAGAAAAGGTTACTAATGGAGAGGCTGACTAAAATGACCAAGTGAAGCATCATAGTGTCAAGCCACCAGGACAATAACTCTTAATGGGTTGAGGTCCCCTAAGTAGTGCTTCCTCAACTTACAAGCTGATTTTATAGGGTTGAGTTAGGTCCCAAGTCCAAATTCTTAGAAATAATAATTCAGAGATTTATTTGCAAGATTTTAACTTGGGTAAGGACTGGTTTCGTGTGTAACACTTGTGACCTATTTCCTGCCATACTGTGTATATATATTAAGTTAGTGGGAGCCTTATTAGTTTGGTTAACCTTTCAACATTCTCTCTCATTATGCGTGTTCACACCTCACAGGATAATATTATAATGACTTGAAATGGAACATCTTTCTCTACTCCCTCGTTGGTAGACCATTTTCTGCATGATGAAAACAGGATAATTGGATACAAGACTGAACTGGATATATGTAATTTGTATATTTCATATGTTCATAAACTAAGAGGATAAAAAGATGGATTATCAGGAGTAATATTATGATTATTCTATCTTAGAGAAGTTTGTTGAATGACATAATTATGACAGGATTAAGTTGCTTTGACTTCAACCCTCATTGTTTCTGTTTAGTAGTGAGAGTGTGAGATTAATTTATAGTCTAGTTTGTCTTTCTTTTCTAACCTTGTCTTTGACTGTCTTTTAAAAATTTAGCTGGAATTTTAATTTTAAATTGCTATGGGGACCTGTAGCTATAACCTTTGACAAATTTGATGAGTTAGCAGTTTAATGTCATGCTTTCTTCAGCACTAAATAATATTGAAATTTAATACAATGATTGTTATGGGGAGTCTTAGTGGTGAATTGTATGTATCTGGTTGTTATATGCTCAGATTGTCATTGAACAAAATTGTATACACTCATTCTCTGTATAGTTTTAAGGTTACAAGTGTTTTCAGTGCCATCTGTTTTCCTCATATGAAATCTTTCTTATGGAAGTAATTTGGTATTTGCTTGCTAAACAACTTTTCACTTTTTAACCCTTTTACTATATTTTTCTAGGCAACTTGCAACATCTGCTGCTGGCATTCCTCTATTTGAATTTTTTCTTACAAAGGATAAAAAAGGTGAATTCAAGTCACAGGTATCTCTTCTTGACTGAACCCAGAATTTCTATTACTTCTCCTGGAATCATTACTATATAAACAGCAAGCAATCTTCTCTCAAATTAGAGCTAAATTACAAGTTTTCATAGACAAAACTTATTGTGCTGAATCTGGATTCTGTTCCCCATTCGAAATTTTGCTACGTGAAATCTGAATATATGGGTGTGCTAAGGATCATCTTCTATGTTTACTGTCAAACAAGTTTTCTGCTAATTATTCTGTTTAAAAAACCTATGCATGATGATGGAGGGGGAACTGGGAATAGCAATCAACCAATCTGGGTTATTGGTGGCATGGTGCTAAGTTGCACTTTATTAATGGAAATGAAACACTTTTGGGTTGGGTTTTTCTTTCTAATTTTAATGCAGATTCAAAAACACTTGGGCAGTGTTACTTCCTAGTGTTTGGAGCTTCGCATTGTCTTAAATTTTAATGGATGAGTGCAATCTCCGATTAGTGAAATTTCTGATTTCAGTTATGGTCAATTTGATTCTTTTGGGTTCACGGCTTCATGCTTAGTTCCCCTAAATACAAAGGAGGCCGTTTGGTAATTTAACTTGTATGCTTCTGGAATCATAGCACGGGGCAAAACTAAGTTGACTCTTATTGTTGACTACGTACCTGTGGCCCATATTTGATATGATGAGTTAAAATGATTGCTTCGGAAATTTATGGTGTGCGCATGACCTGAAGTAGGCACATTCCTTTATGGGAAATTCTTACCTACTGTCCTCCATGTGTAGTAGGATAGCACTCTACACATTTTTATTGGAAAAAAAATATAAAAACACTTTCTACTCAACTTAATGCACTTAAATGCCCTCCATTTTAGTGAACTGATAGTTAAATAAGTAATTGTTTATCTTCCCTACTAATAATTGCCAACCATATAAATCTTTCTCCATATCTACCAACCTTGAACTTTTCTCTCATTATTATTTTATAAAAATTAAAAATATAGTAATTTACTTAAAAAAAAAGAAAAACATAATGAGTTATTTTTAAAATTGTAATAAAAATACTATAAATTTTTGTCTATCATTTAAAATTAATAATAAAGGTCAAGCACGTACAATTCATGGTGTGTAATTTTATATCATGATTGATGTTTGAAATTATCTAACATTGGATTATTGATTAAATAAGATTAATATATTTTAGTTGATGAAATTATTCTGGAGAGATGAAGGTTTAAAGGTTTATTTGGTAGTTATTAAGAGAGAATGGTTTTTAAGGACAGTTATTAGGAGAGATAGTTATTAATTTGATTAATAAGGTTGTTAATTACTAAAATTTACATTGTCACTGAAGTTGAGTAAGAAGAGAGAAAGATGGTTAATTCTGTCCAATTTAAGTATGAGGAGTGCCAACCTGCACATGAAGGTGAGTAGTAATACACTTACACACACCACATTTTGAAGTTATAGTCCAATACCTTTATAAAGTAGACTATCAATTATAATAATTTTTTTTCAATAATAAAATAATTACAATAATGCATAACTTGGTCATAATCTATAGTTGTCCAATAGCAATACTGCAATAGGATATTCTTTCAATTTTCAGGCTGTGTACTTAAAGCGAAGAGGGGCCTTCCATGGACCCCAAACAACCTCCTCTAAAACGTTGGATGCTGCTGGGAGACTGAGTTCAGTGGAGTCTACTGAAGACAAAAGTGAGCTGTTTGTTGTGAGTACTGAAGATCCAGAAACTGGTGATGATAGGAATGATGGCTCTGATCCAGCTGAGGGAATGCCTGGATTTCAGAATGTCTTGAAAGATATGATTCCTGGGGTAAAGGTGAAGGTTTTCAAGGTGATAACTCCAGAGAAAGTAGACCAGGATCTATCTAATGTGATTGAGCAGATAATTGAAGATGAAGATGAAGATGAAGATGAGGATGGTGATGAAGATGAAGATGAAGATGAAGATGCAGACGAAGACGAAGAAGATGAAGAGAAGGAAAATGATACAGAAAATCTAGAACTGGAAGACATTAAGTCTGAGAATGACCAGGAGGGAGATGATGAGATTGAAGTAAATGCTGGTCAGGGAACTTTTGAACGTGAAGAACAGAATGAATTTGCTGTCAAAATTGCCATTGGTGGTCTTGTTCAGAAAATTTCCAGTAATCTATCCACTAGAGATTTGCTTCGAGTTCCTGCTAAGCTGGAGATGAAGGGGCGTGGCTTATTTTCCTTTGCTGTTGAAAAAGAAGTCAATCAGCTAGTTGGTCTTGACAAAGGAAAATCTGCATCTGATAAATCAACTAAGTTTCAAGGTCTACGTAGAGTTGATCATGTTATTTTTGACCTTGCTAAATTCATTGGCAAGGGAAAGATACCCTCAAAGGTAGGTCTAGGTAGTTGAACATATTGTGCAAATTATAAGTTTTGCTAAATTCAATATCCTTGTTGAATCTATCCATGGGTTACTTGGACTATAATGCTTTGCTTCAATCTTTTAGGTGCTGAAAGAAGTGGGAGAATTAATAAATCTCACTCTAAGCCAGGCTCAGAACCATCACCAATTATCTGGGTCAACAATTTTCAATCGCATTGAAATACCAACTTCGTTAGATCCTTTAAATGGTGATTTTCTAGAGAATTTGTCAATTTGATTATTATGAGGTGCTGAGTATTGACTGCTGAATGTAGGATGTTTTTAATCTGTAGTGCAGTGTAAAGTGTAGACCAAGTAACATATTTTCATTTTCAACAGGTTTATACATTGGCGCACATGGGCTTTACTCGTCTGAAGTTATTCATTTAAGACGAAGATTTGGTCAATGGCAAGAGGACAATGGGGCTAAGGAGCCTTCAAATCTTGAATTTTATGAGTATGTAGAAGCTTTGAAGCTAACAGGGGATCCTTATGTACCAGCAGGCCAGGTAATATTGTAAACTTTAACAATGATAGTCCAGGGAAAAGTGGGGGGTACTGAATTAGTAACCTCTGTAGGACGTTGTTGGTGTTGATAAATATGTTGTGACTCTGTCAGCTTGATAGCAATAATTTATCTACCTTCATTATGAATATTTGCAGGATACCTTCTATTTTCTATTTTAATAATGTGATCAAGTTACTCCAAGAATTACTTAACAAAAGTTACTCTCCATCCTCACCATTCATTTTCTTGAAATCTAATGGTTGTAATGAGTAACTAATATTAACAATTAGATTTTAAGAAAATGTATTAATGTAGCAGACATACATAATATATCCTTGTCATAGAATACCCTCAAATTATGTATGGGATAGCACGAACTTTGGAAACTAAGATTGTAGTTCCTTTGTTTTGCTATATAAGAACTAAAGCTTTAACTTCTAGCTTATCATTAGGTTGAGGGAAAATGTTCAGCATGTTCTGTTAGAAGTGACTATTTTTTTTTTTCTTTGGGAAACTTATATCAATGTATATTATTGACTATGTTTAACATAAAGCAGGATTATTTCTTGTATTTTTTTCTGTATTGGACTTGCATTCTCTTCTTGCTACCAAGTTTCTCATCATGCAGTTTGTATCATACATCTCATAGTTTATGTTACTTGACCATAGGTGGCATTTCGTGCAAAAATTGGAAAGAGGTATCAACTGCCTCATAAAGGGATAATACCTGAAGAGTTCGGTGTGGTATGGAATTTTTCCTTGAGGGTCTTAACTCAGTCTCATTTCTCTCCATTCCTCCCCTGCCCAAACTCTATAGTAAATTGGTGTTAATTCACTATAAAGAAGAGATTATTATTTTTCTGTATTTTACTCTGATATTGTTGTAATTTCAGATTGCTCGCTATAAAGGTGAAGGGAGGCTGGCTGAGCCAGGGTTTCAGAATCCCCGATGGGTTGATGGTGAACTTGTGATTCTCGATGGGAAGGTTTGTGTTGTTCAATCTTGCCTGATTATATAATCCTTAAGCTGTTGTAATTTTAACTTGAAATTATCCTTTCTTACTTTTGTGCAAATGTTTCTGACCGCAACATGCCTTTTGTTGATTTCTACAGCATCTAAAAGCAGGGCCGGTTGTTGGATTTGTGTACTGGGCCCCTGAGTATCATTTTTTGGTCTTCTTCAATCGGCTTAGACTTCAGTAGGGTTTTGTTCATAATATCAGAGACTTGTAAATTCTTTCTTCAGATTCTCAGCGTAAGTTCTCAGTAAAAAGATCCATGTGTCATGGAAGTAGTAACTGATGAAATTTGTTTGCTGCATAATTTTTTTTCCTTGCAAGCTTGAAAATCATTTTGTTAGTATGAAACAAATCAAATTTGTGGTTATCTACAAATCTGCATATGATATAGGTGTGGAACAAAATACTTGTATTTATAGTAGAAATCAGTTAACCTCAAATTTGGTCTACCTTATTTATGATCGAGCCCAACGATAGGTTTTTAAGAACTAAGAAGGCCTATTAGCCTAACAGGCCAGCTTATTTATCATTTTTATAATTTATGTAATATATAACAGTGCAATAATTTTGTTTAGGGATTGGGTTTAGTTTGTAAAACCATAATAATCAACTATAATACTCAAGTCCCTATTACATGTTTACAGCTGTACTGTTATAAATAAAAATAACTTAGCCTATAAAATAATCAGGAAGTATTTACTCATTTTTAATACAAATATTTTGGTCAAAAGAAAGTAAAGATCTATTTATAAAAATGGAAATTCTTGTTTCAAATTTCAATTGCTTGGTTGTTAAATGCCTAAGGTTTTATTTTTATTCTGTATCTTTTTGGTTTTGGTTTCTAGTGGAATTGTCATGAACTGTATGGGTGATTCTAAATATTTAAAATGGTTTTATGTTGCAAGTTTCTTTAATATGTGATTGAAGATTTTTCTATTTTCATTAGGTTCTAGGTTTTGTTGAATGCTAAAATTATGCTTCAATGGAAGATATCACCAATCAATGCAGGGTTTCCCTTAAGGTATCCAGTGTCTAACTTCAACTACATGTAGCTGCTTCATGGTTCTTTCAGTGACCATCAATTTTCTCTGGTAGTTGATTTTCTTGTTTCTCTCTCTCTCTCACTCTGATTACAGCTTTAAAAGATCTTCACCACTAGATCTGCCGAGTAGCATAGAATGAGCATTGAGCTGCTTGTCTAGAACTCAAATGACCGAATCTTAAGCTTGGTAGCTGTAGCTTGACTATAGATTGAAGAGGGATTCATAGTATCAGCACTAAAGCACAATTAACTAGTCTCTTCATTCCACATTTTATGGAGGTGTGGTGTTCAGGGTATATCAACTTTGTACATTGTTCCTAATTATAAGAAAAATTCCCATGTTTCATAAAATTCATGATATCGTTGTTCTTTCAGTCATGATGAAATTTTCATCACAATTTTGTCTTCTTACTTTGGATAGTATTTAGAGGTCTTAATAGTATTAGCTTCCTCGTTAACTCTATATCCAGTCAAAAATTGAAGGTCCCCCGAAAGTGTCGAACAAAAATTTTGAATACAGATTTTATTTGATGACAAAACCGTAGTTGCCTTTTTTTTCAATCCCTGCCTGACCTGCGGGTGAGCTTGGGAGAGTATGCCGAGTTAGCTCATGCCTTGTATTGAATTTATTGACTCATAATTAAACTCTTAGGAAAAGATAAAATGATGTGGGAATGAAAATTGGATTAAAGTTCTTGTTTGGAAAACTGAAGATATTGAGGAAAAGAGAATGAGGATAGCCGTTTAGCCTTAATTATCATAAAATCAATCTACATATTTAAAAAATAGAGGATAAATATAAAACATAAGTGTACGAGCAATGCACTTAAACTTTTTAAATTTTTAAAAAAATTGAATTGTTTAAAATTTGAATTGTTTTTATTTAATTTTTTTATATTTTAAATACTTTGTTTAGATAAATTAATTTAAATTTTTAAATTTTCATTTAGATAGAATGATTCAACTTTTATTATATGTAAGTCTTTATTTTTAAATATGTTTTTAGATATTCAAAATTTAATATTAAATTTTATTGAAATAAATGTTAGTTAGTTTTTAAATATTTTAATAATTAAAAATGTAAATATTGAGAATGGAGAAGAGAGAGAGTAATTATGAAAAAATTTAATTTTACAATTTTAAATAATTAATATATTTTTATAAATAATTAAAATTTTAATTTTTTTTAAAAAAAATCCTTAAGATATTTCACTGCAAAACACTTGAAATTATTTTAAAAAGATGAATTATTTTTTAAAAAAATTTCGTCTAAATATAACATTAATGAAATTGAATCATAATTATAAGCATGCCTGAGATTCAATTAAAATAAAATATTAAATTAGCAAAAATTAATTGGATAAATCAAATTCAATAAATGACGTTATTAAAGAAAGCAAAATTGCAATTAAATCAATAAAGTAGTACCGACTATAATATTATTATCATTAGATCATTTCTATTTCTTTAAATATTGATTGACTTATTAAACTTAAGATTTTTTAAATGACTCGGAGTCTAATTATTTTAATTAAATAAACTTTGAAAAAGTCTGGACTTATTAATAGTAAAATAAAAACTCTAGTGGATAGTACTTCTATGGAATTTTTTTTTACTTTATCTCTCTCTTTTACTTCTAGTTTTGCAATAAACCTCGTCTAACATGTACATGATTATTCTCATATCTAATACATATGATATTTAGCCTGGATGACCACAGGACCATTTGCACCTTATTGAACCAATCGTATATAAGTATCTTTAGATAGCTTATTCAGAAGGGTCACACAACGGTTATTAAACCTTCTCTGCTGCACCAAACAGCACTTCATTTGCTATCTTGGCTCCCCGTTCTTTTGCCATATACAGGCCTACGTGATGCATAAACTCCTGCAAATAACACAGTACATCACTAGATTGCATTAAACATATGCCTTAACTTTTGCACATTGTGAGATTACCTTTAAAGGAAAGTATTCACTATGGCTCATATTTACTTACGAAGATGCACTACTGATTCTAACATAGTCAGTTATACATGTACCTGAGGATGTGCCAAAGCTCCTTTGGTGTTTCTAGCTACCTCCAGAGGGATATCAAAGGTAGCACAGCCACGTGAATACACTACCACATTTTCTAGAGGATCCAGAAAACCACGGTTTTTAGCTGACATTGTGGAGCATACAAAATCTAGAACACAGATATCTGTGCATACACCTACAACCAGCAGCTTCACCAAGACAAGCAATAAATAAATTAATGGTTTTAATAAGAACAAGTCCTTAAGTTCATACCTAAGTACGCAATTTGGAATAAATAAATACTCACAGTTGTTATCTTATTTTTCTTCACCCAATCTGCAAAAACGTTAGAACCATCTTCTTCTATTGAGCCCAAATATCCATCAAAACAATCCTTTCGCCTGATTGTTACGTTGGGTTCAGTCTCTAACCATCTTAATGCTGTAACTCAAGCAAAATCAAACAAGGCATGAACTGAGAGAGCGAATGGAAGCAAGAAAGAGGCTTTTGAAAAGAGTTGAACAAGTAGCAGTGGAAATTCTTATCACAATATAGTATTAGGAAATCTCAATAGCATAGAAAATATTGACTAAAATTTTATTCAAGTTACAAAATTATGAAAGATACTCGTTAAGTAAAACATATTTTCAATAAATTTTAGTTAATAATAGACAGTGTATTTAAAAAAATTGTTAAAAAATTGTATTGCTTGGATTTCTTTTTAGTAGCTGAAGAGTGGCTGTGGTGATGACCACCCTTTTCCTTACTGGTCTCAAGACACATTTATTCATTCTGTTTCAACCAAAATTCAAAGGTATATTTTCCACTCTGCAGAACTGGGTAATTATTATCATTATTTTGTACTCCAAGGAAATCCATTTGAGACGTTCTTTAGGAGAGACCATGAACATGTATTCATGAAGTCTTAAAGGACAAAGTTATTGGGATAATTAACTACAAATAACATGATAGGATCTTAGTAGACAATTTTATGTTACAGTATTAGCAGTAACTGGCATATCTGGTAATGCATCCATTCTAATAATATCATGCAGGACAATTATCTGTGTGATTCTCGAGAGAGATAAAAAAAAAAAAAAAAAAATTCTCAATAATTGGTCACCTGGAACGAGATTTGATTCATCAGATCCAATAATACAGTGAGGGGGGTAAGGGTCCTCTGGTTTGTTGGGATGGTGAGAATCCAGGAAAGCCATAACTGGCAATTTCTTCTCACAGAACACTCTAGCTAATCTTGCTGATTCATTGATCATTCCAGAAATCTGTCTATTGGATTCTCTTGGAGCCTGAAAATATCATCCATCTTTCTTTCAAGCCTTGATCCACTACAAGATTCAAACCAAAAATCTACAAAGACTCTACCCTACACTTAGTAAAGAAAAAAAAATCTATAGAAGCAATCACAAAAGAATATTATAGTTTATCAAAATTGAAAAACATTAAAAAAGCACACACAGGGTCACACACAGACACGAGGCTATATAAAAGGAATCTAAAGCAGATACCAGATTTCCAGCTCCAACTGTGCAGAAACCATTTATGATGTCCACAAGAACGAGACCATTTATAGCATCTTCAGCTAAAGCCACTGATTCCTGTTCCAGAGGAATCTCATTCTTCAGGAGTTCAACTGTCTTTGACACCATTTTTGGTTTTCACTTACCTGATTTCAGAGATACGATGCCTAGCAATTGTGTATATTCAATGTCACACCGATAGTTGCATCTTACTTTTATAATGCAGAAAAGCATATAAAGTGGGGAATATGATCTGCATAATGTTATCCGTGACTCAGTTTAGTGGAAAAGTCAAAAAAAGCTTCCATACAAAGATTATGACGTAGATTTTTCCAACTAAGTTACACTCACCGCTCCAATTATCTAACATACATGGTATTTTATTATTTTCTTCGGAGGAAGAAAACTATACATTTGATTCTCACCAATGACCAAAACTCTTCTGATTATGTACTCGGCACATGATCACCTTACATTAATGAGTGTTAAATGTTAAGTGAAAGCCTGACAACACGAGGGGTTATTTTTATTAAATAAATAAAAATAATATATGCATTCACAATAACAAAATTTACACTCTACCAAAAAATAGTACTACTGTGAAAAAATATTTATATACTATCATCTAATTATAAAGTTCATAAATGATAAATTTGTTTATTTTTATAATTAAAATTAACTCCTTTGTGTAATTATTGCTTGCCAGCTTTAATCCAAATCATATGACTACATCGTCAAAATTGAAAAATTGAAATTCTTTCCGGCAATTGTACTCTTTAGTCTTTCTCCGTCTTTTCGGTGAGCATTCGACGGAAGTCACTTATAACTTAATTTGATTCATTTATAAAATAAGTTTGTTGTTTTGTGTATGGGTTTATTTTAGTAGTTTTTAATTTATTTTTATAAATTATTTTAATTAGCTTATACTTTTCTTTATTTATAAATATAGTTTTAAAAAATTTATTCTTTTTTATAAGATTTTATTTTAATTTTTTTGTGTATTAAGTATTTTTATTAAAATTTATTTATTTATTTTAATTTATAATTAAATGTTATTAATTTTTTTTATAAAGATGAAAGAAGATGGATAGAATCTTAATAATGCTAAAGATAAATTTTAAAAAATATTGTATTGTAAATAAATTTAATATTAATACTTAAATTTAATTATTTTTTTAATAATATAACTTAATCAAAAAAAATTATAAAAAGAGATAAAAAAAAAAGTATATTACTAATGTTATTTTTCATTTTTATACTTACTAGTTTAATTGAAATTTATTCTTATACTTGTAGAAACTTTTTCACTTAACTTCCTACTCTTTTATGTCTTCTCTTTGTGGGGTCCAGCCAACAATTAATTGTTCAACCAACAATTAATTGTCCGGCCAGCAAATGAAAGGATGGAAGGAATAAAATAACTCTTCAATTACTTTTATGACTTGTCCATTCGGTGCTCTCTATTAAAGTGCATTTATTTTGGGCAAACCATAAGGCAAAATTTTTGCCTATAAA
>JAMLFT010007506.1:0-14722 GCA_026544285.1 Pachyrhizus erosus | reverse complement strand
ATAAAAGCATACATACTTAGAATATTTAATAAAGGTAAATAATAAAAAAATTAAATGTTTCGTAGTAACTGTAAAGTATCATATAAAAATGACTATCAATTTTTTTTAAATAATATCTTATATTAAAGATATGAAAGAGTAATATATTAAAATTTGAACTCAAATACTAAATAAAGTATCATTTCAAAATATATAAGCTAAAATCTAGCCTACATTCATAAGAGTTGGATGGTGGCCATTTTCTATTGAAAATTTTAATGACTTTCTCAATTTCAAATTTTATTTTTCATCTATTTTGTTATGGTCTCTCATTATTGTTTTCATTATTAAATGTATTACATGAACTTTAAAAATCATCCCACACGATCTAATAATAAAGAAAAAAATAGTTTAAAAATAATTTTCTAATTCCTATAAAAAATATTTTTAATTTTAATCCTTTAATTTTTTTTAGTTCTTTATATATTTAAATTTTTTTTGTTTTAGTCAAACTTTTAGACAATAATATTAATTAATAACATTAATAATGATGTTAATTTAAAATGTATTTCAATTTTTTTAAAATAAAAATATTATTTGAAAAAAAAAAATCATTCCTACATTTTGATGCCGGTAACTCATCTTCCTTAAACCTGATTTGGGAAAGTAGACATTCCAGCACAAAGTATCCGTTGCTAGTTTCTTTTTCTTTTTCAAAGTAAGACTTGATAATTACAATACTTACAAAATTACATAAACAAATTCACCGATCCAAACATATCGTAAAATCCAATACCCTTTTTTTTATATAATTTTTACAAGATGAATGTCATCTCACTGGTGATCGGCCCCACGTGCATATATGACATACATATCCAACATAGTATGAAACCATCCCCCATTTTCCACATGACTGGTAGTGGTAAAGATGCTACCGATTTTTACCCTCTTCACAATTGAAGTGAATATCACTAGAAGCTTAGTATAAGCACTAAAATTGGAAGTGAAATTAGGCTTGATTGGATGTCTCGCTGCTCCCTTCAAGCAATGGCGCCATTTTCCCTCTTGTGGCAGATTGATCCTCATCATCTTTGTTATATAGATCAACACTTTTATAAAAGATTCCTGTAATATTTAATAGTATTAAATGACTATAGTCCATCTATATGTCAACTTTCCACAGCATAACTTTCTTTTTCTTCAAGCGATTCGTAGCAGTTTTCCTGATGTTATTGTTAAGTATTTAAGTGTGCAAGTGTGTAGGTAATCAACTAACAATTCTCAGTTATCATCAATCAAATACAAATTTCTATATCCAGCAACAGTATCGACCACCGCACTCACACTCATTAAGGTTATTTTGCTACAGATGTCAGCACATCACCTTTGATCTACACTGCAACATATTCATTAAGTTTAACACAAAGTTCACACTTCAGGTTAATTACAGAATGACATCATCGAAGAGTAGCCAAATTTTGTATTTCTTTTCATTAATGATTTATAGTTCCCCAAATGCTAAAAGGAAAAGAATGATTAGTTCAACTGGTTCTAGAGAATCTAGAGGACTAGTCATTGTAGTTGAGAATTTTCTGCATTGTCCTACTTAATATTATCATTTTATTTTCAATTAGAAAAGATAAATAGACAAATAAACATGTAGAAGAACTTGCACACATGCACAACATCAATGTTTTCTTCATGTGTTTTGAAGAAATTAATCCTAAAATATTGTAAGTTAAATGCATATCTGGAAGAACTAAGAATAACAAATTACAACTAAAGCAACATGCCGCTTACCTACAAACCATATTACAGCAGCAAGAAAGAAAACAGATGTTAAACAAAGTGCTGTTTTCCTCCAATCGTTAATATGATCCTGCCCAGGAAAACCAAGTTGCTTAGAATCAAAATAATGCTTTAAACTAAACTAACAAATGCAGGAAAAAGGCTAAATATGCTAAGAATATAAAGTCAGCAAATCTGGACAAAGGACCCATGAAAATGCAAAACAGAAATTAGTGTTGTTCTCACTACATTTTTGTAAATTGTAATAGACAATCAAGTGCATACTAGTTTTCTTCTAACAAAGTAACACTAGAAACCCCTTCACATCAACACAAGAGATTAAGTAGAGAAAGGGGAGCTAGAAAGAACAAAGGTTCACCCAATGCAGGAGGCTCCCACCATGTGAGGTTTGGAGAGGGTAAATGTACTCAGCCTTAGGACACTTGGAAAGAAAAAATGTTATAAATAAAACCAAGTGAACATGTATCATACAACTTTCTTGAGATTTGCTGGGAATTACATAATTTAATTATTATTCCACAAAGCAAGAAGGCTAGATGCATTGTAACATAGGAAATAGGATCAGAAAGTATTAGCCCATTATTTTTAACTTGAAAATTATCTTTTGTGATTTTTATCTATATAAATCCAGCCTGTGTATAAATATTATTCTGCTGAGTGCTTATTTTACTCAATCATTTTCAGGCACAAAGTCTCATATTTTCTCCTAGAATCTCAAGTCTGATTGAGAATACAAAATGTCAAAAGAAAAAGCAAAACCTACGTTTGACAACAGACCATAGCCAGCTTACTAAAAAAGGCCATAGTGGGTAAGATGAACTTCACTAGCACACTACATTTTAGGAACAAATAATCATATAACAAAATTTATGTTAACTGATTGTTATCTATAATATCCAGTTATAAAAGTAACCAAAACACAGCTACAACATCATGAAAATCTTCGGTGTTACCTGCAGGACCCCAACAAGTGGTGAGGAAGGCACATCACCAAAGACATGGATTGAAACTGTAGATATAGCCATAGACAGTGGCCTCAAACTAGGTTTTACACAACTGAGAGAAACATAATTTACAGGAGCCTGAAAAAATAGTACCATATCATTAACCAAAATTAAGCCAACGACTCCAACAAAATTGAGACTATATTAATAAAGAATATAATCCAAGAAAATAACCAGTAGATTAACATTGAATGATCGGAATTCTCTCAACATTATCCCGATAAAGTAAATCTGGAAATGTCATATTGAATCAATTAGGATGTTTGGTTTGCGAGAAATGTTTAGTTTTCATTGTCTGTTGAAACACTGAATTGATATTAATTGAGATATATTATAATATAATACATTGATGTACACATATGTTCGTAAAATTAGAATGTATTATAATATAATGCATTGATGTATACCAATCATAATCCTAACAAATTGGGGCAACTAATTGTATGATAAGGAAATATGGTAACCAATCCTTAGAGATAATGATGAAATATGGAAACTAATCCTAGATGATAATTTAAGATATTCCAGGATATGATAAGATATTTTTATATATTCTAACACTTGTTTTCATTCATAAATACAAAAATGTCATTGTTTTCACTCTATTTCCCGATTTCAATAACAAAAATGTTATTTTCAGCATTTCCTTACAAATCTTAGAAAACAAAAAAACAAATTCAAAAAAGGTGGATTTTTGTAATTATCGACAAAATGAGAAAATGGAAACCAAAAAACATTTCCACAAACAAAACGCATCCATTGGCATCACATATTCTAGAAAAGAGTGGATCAAGCAGTCCAAAGCAAGATGTGTAAAGCTGAGATATAATCATGCTAAGGTCTGGACTCTGCTATACTGTTAAGCTAAATAATATATGGTTTCCTCCTAAAGACAGCCAACAGTAGTATTCAATGATTAGTCTGTTGGCTGAGAGCAATTACTAAATCCAACTTAAGGCAAGGACTATCAAATAGAATATACAGGCTTGTTTCCACTGTAGTTGAAATTTGATTCTATTATATTCATGTGTATGGTAAGGGGATTGTAAGTACATTCATCCAGGAAGTGCAAAGGAAAGGAGGCATAAATTGAGACTAGATTACCATACAGAATCTCATTATCAACTTATGCACATTTAGAAGGAAAAAGATGAAATAACCAAGCATCTTAATCTACCAACAGCTAATCCAGATACAAAACCAATAGAATGTAACTGGTATCTAAGCAAAATGTAGGTGAAGACTTTTATGTAGGGGTGTCAAATCATACAGATGGATTGGATAATTTTAAATTAATAGATTAGTATAAAAAAAAACCATCACTACATTTATGATCAGTTAAAAATGTATTTATCCAAATGATCAATAACTTATTTTAAAATAAAAAACCATCAAACCCATCCATTAATCATTTTTCATGGATAGATATTCAATCCATCCATTTAAAATGTATTATATTTTATTTTTTCAAAAAAAATTAAAAAATAAAGTTCTATGTTTATACACATTCTTGCACCCAAACCTTATTGAGTCCAGAACTCTTCCCTTAAATACTTATGTCCAACCAATCAATTTTGGACAACTTGATCCAGTAGTTTGCAAAAATATGTTGGATGGTTCAGTATCTATCGAATAACAAATGGTGATCCAATCCATTGAATTTTATTTTTGTAATTGGATAGAGTGCTTAGATTTATATCTGGATGGTTAGCAGATAAATCAATCGAATTGCCACCCCTACTCTTAAGAGAGAAAAAATTTAATCCTCCAAGTGATTCACAAAATTACCTGAGTGACAAAAACTAGTAGTTCACCCACAGAGAAGAATACTACGAAACCAGGCAAGCTCCTGAAAAGGAAAGCAATAAAGCAGAAGATTGCACCTAGAAATGTTGCTCCAGAAAGAAGCTGCAGTGGCAACAACAGAACCCAAAGAAGTGAAATGACATATCATAAAAATATCAAGACGAGTAGAGCAACCCCAACAAAGGCAGACTAGAGTAAAATTCTACACAAAGGAAAAGAAGACTGGGACATGCAAAATACAAAGTTCTTAACCGCTGCTATATGAAATAGACATAGAGAATAGATCAATAATATAGAAGTTCTCATGACAGTTACAGAAACTTGGAACTTGTCCATACAGGAAACAGGAATACAAATTTGCAAGATATCTCTGCTACTAGTTAATATTTTGTCTGTGCCAACTGCCAAATACTCATGTACATGGTAAAAGAAAATACTACAACTGTTGCATGAAATTTGGCAACCATGTAATATATATTCTCTGCATAGATTTTAGGTAATGGCTGTGTAATTAATAATCATCAACATTTTAGACTATTTTTACTATTATCGCTGATGAAACTGAATCCTTGTACCTAGGTCAAGGTTTCTTCTAAATCCAAGGAATCCAATACCTTTTAAGTATAGGTTTTCCAGTCAAAAGCATACAACTAAGAAAGGGACTTATGAGTCATTTGACTCATTCCACACTATATGTAAATGGGAATCAACAAAGTTTACCTTGAAAGCATTAGGGATGGTTGAAGTTATCCTGTCAAGAAAGAAACCTCCAGCTAACGTCCCTAAAATCCCACAAACAATTGTAATGCCTCCAAACAACAAGTCAGCATTACTCTGTCAATAAAAAAAAAAAAAAAAAACACCGTCAAGGAAGCACATTTCCACAATGGACTATGCCCAAACAAATGATGTGAATAAGCAACAACAACAACCAAGTCTTGTTCCAATAGGTGAGGTTGATCAATCAACTCCGTAGGGCTCTTTCAAAAACCAAATCTTCAATAAACTTATTTAATGTAAGCCTTTTGTAATATTTTCCCAACATTTAATGAGGTAAAAGTCATAAAATTATCGTGCAGTATATGAGAATACCATATGGTAAATGCTGTATCCTGCCTTTGGACCCCAGTATGAGTAAGCTCCAATGACAAAATTGTATGATATGTACCCTGGCAATGTTTAAATTCTTATGTAAAGAAAAAATACCATAGTTCAGAATTCACAATACAAATATCAAATTCTCAAAACTGAAATTCATTCAATTTCTTGGGCATTATGGTCAATAAAACTATCATAATAATGTTCATATTTTCTTAAACAACTGTGATGTTCAGGAAACAAATGAGAGAATACTATTTATCTGAAGGTGGTGAAAAAAAGTACCTAGAACATTTATCACATACACTTGGTTATGCAAGAGCTCCTGCATATCTTTTGAGAAGCTGGTGAACTGATTCCACAATTTGGATGTTGACCTGACAATCACAAGTTAACAGTCATAAAGGAGAACAGTAATGTTTTACTTAATGTCAGAGATCAGGTGAAGCAAACATCTTTAGCGTTCTATTCTGACCATAATCATCAAGGGAATTGCAAATGTACAAGAACTTTAGAAGGGATATTACCCATTATATGAGTGGAAAACTGACTTTTAACCACAATATATATAGGAAAAAAAATAAAAAATCCTTAAAAGTAGGAGTGGGTGTCATAATATGTAATGATAATTTTCTTCTCTCTTTTTCAGTAAAGCATTGGGATTTTAGAAAGAAAACATGACACTAAGTACAGGAATCCCCTTTCCATTATGCAAGTATGTGTAGCCTATGTGTGAGTGTTTTGTCTCTCTGTCTGTCTGCATTCTATCCTTGTCAGTCTACCCTGACTCCTGACAAGGCTATCAATCAGTTATAGTGCCAGAACTGCTTTGCATGAACTGAAAGCATTCCCACTTTAGGAATATTAACTATTCCCAGAAAATTAACTATTGGTAGTTGAATTCTGTCTAACTTTATTTTTCTTGCCCTCTTTAATGTACATAATACAAATTTAATACTTGGACTTTGGGTTTTCTTCAGCAGTTCAGCTTGGCATCAGAAGTAGGAAACAAAGACAAACTAAACAACAAATACCAAAGAGAAAAGGGCTTCAAAATTCAGAAAATCAAAGACAACAGTGACACTCACTTGGATCCTTTGAGCAAGGCTTGATCTTCTGCAAGTGTGTCATCACCTATAAGGGAAACCTCTAACTTAGAGCATAGAAATTTGTACTACACAAAAAATGCAATCATTCTATACAAACGGCAAACAAATCTATAATGGGAAGCGGAAAGTTAGAAAAAGTTCTAAATACTAAAAATATGACATACAATTATCTTAGAGCAAATTACAATAACACTCCTTGAAATTTTTTCGAATTATATAAACATTTTTGCTTTTTTAATCGTTATAGTAACCTGCCTTGTAAGGGGTATTAGTGTAATATATAAGGAATGTTTATGTAATGTTTTTCAAACATTAAAGGAGATTAGTGTAATATATAGGGGGTGCAAGTGTAATATTTTCAAACATTAAAAGAGATTAGTGTAAGAATAATAAAAAGAGTAGAGTTACGTGTAATTTGTGTAAAATACAGGGAGTGTCATTGTAATTTGCTCGTTATCCTAATATGAATGACAACATACACACATGGCTTTTTCCTTGAAAATGGCAAATAACATTAAAAAATGGATATAGTTAACAAATTCAAAAGATAATTCTTAATAAATAGTGAAGAACATAAGAGATTTGAATCAAGAAAGATGTATCAAGGTTGAAGAAGGGAAAGTTTTGGTTACATATTAGGATATCAAAGAGAGATGGGAGAATTATTTTTTCTAAGTTTTTCAATGATGGATAAGAATCAACTTGTAGTATGGAAGGACTAGAAATCCAATAGGACGAACAAAATTTGGCTTATTGTTGTAGAACTCGGGTTGGAGAGGTAAAATAAACCCCTAAGAGAATGGATAATGGTAAAGTCAACACTCCCCCTCACGCTCAGGGCTACCTGACTAGACTGTGGCAAATGCAAGTGGCCCGTGGCCCACCAATGGATCTAGGATAAGCTTTGCTATTATCTTAGAATGTGGGTTATGAGTTTAACTCAACTTTATAAAACTAGTTTTTAAAGTGAGGGTTGTTTCCCACTTGTATACTTTATTTTGGTTATATCACTAATCAATGTAAGATCTCTAACTCACTCCCTTTATACCTAGGGCTACTTGCCACAAATAAGGTGGGCTAAAGATGAATGCAATTAAGACGACTTTTTAGTAGATTACATAGGGGTTCACCCTTGAGTCCTCATTTAATCTAGTTTTGGATATACTTACCAAGCACCTAAAAAATATTATCACTAACTCTAACTGCATGCTTTTTGAGAATGATATAGTCTTGATTAAAGAATTAAAGGATAAGGTTAACTCTAAACTTAAGTTTTGAGATAGACTTTGGAATCAAAGGGTTTTTGCTTGGATAGTAATAGAGTATCTTGCAAAACTTTTCAATTCTCACTTCATATGCTAACAGTAGAGTCTCAACCTCATCTATTGTGAGTGGCTCTAATTTACTAGAGGTGAGAGAAATAGTTGACTTATATTCTTCAGGAAGTCCTTCAAGAATCACATCAAGATGTTCTTTCACATAGACAGTATCACCAATGGCTGTAAGAGAATCAACAATAGACTGAATATCAAAGAGAAATTCAAAGATCTTCCATCCAAAGAAGTGTGACAGAGTTTCGTGTGAAGTTGTCTTGCCTTTGCATTAGTATGAAAATGAAAGTAGTTATGAATTTTATCCCATAATTGCCATGAGTAGTGCAACCAATAACCTTTTTGAGCATGGATCCCAAAATTGTTGATTGAAGCCACAAAAGGAGGAGCTGATCTTCCTCCTCCCAAAGTTGATAAGCTGCAAAAACACGTCCAGCATCACAATCCTCTACGGTGGAAAATTACATTGGGATTTGAGGATTAAGAAGAAAGTGATGAAGGCAATGACCTCAAATCATTGAGAATCAAGTTTCTCAATGATAGAGTGAGAAAGATACTTGTGTGATTGAACAGATGTACCGCTACAACAATAGTGGTGGAGTTTGCAGTGGCATTGAAAATTGCAGCAGCAGAAGGATCAATTTGAGGATTTGCCATTGGTGGTGAGCGGTGGTGGAGGAGGGGAGAAACATAGGAAGTATCAAAACCCTAGGAGAGAGTGTCAAACACTAAAGGAAAAGGATCGAAACCTAGCTCTGAGATACCATGATAGAATTGAGACTTTGAGAGGAAAATCTATTTGTTTTTATTGATTCTAAAGTAAAAGATACTATTACAGAGAGATAACTCATATTTATAAAGTCTAACTAACTAGACAATAGTCCAACTATATCCAGCTGTTACACAAACAAAAAATAAAATATATAGTACCACTCAAGTGTATATTGGGTTTTACTTAAACTGAGTAAGTATACTCTAATAGATAGGAAAATGGGAGAATATATATTGTAATTTTAGCAAGAAATAAGAAGAAAATGAATTAGAAGTAAAAATGGGAAAGAATGTCATAACATAAGATTCAAAGTTTAAATATATGGGATCAATATGATAAAATGATGGGAAAATCAATGATACACATAGGATACAAACTGGATAGTTAAAATGGAAAAAGACATCAAGAGTTATTTGTAATTGCAAATTACCTACCAAGATCAAAGAAAAGTTTTATCATAATATTATACATCCAGTTATACTCTATGGTAACAAATATTGGGCTTTAATAGGATGAGAGAAAATGGTGGACGTAGTAGAAATGAGAGTGTTAAAATGTATGTGTGGGCAACAAAATAAAGGACAAAATACAAAATGATTGTATATGAAAAAATATTGATATGACACCAATTGAGAAAAATATGACAAAAAATCGATTAAGATGACTTGGAGATACACAAAGAAGACCATTAGAATCATGAGTGGGGATAGTAAATTACATGGTTTTTAACCTTGTAAAGAAAGGGATTTTAGGTTTTAGGCTTTCTTCCTATGTGAAGAAAAGACCCAAATATGTAGCCTAGTATGTCTCATTTAATTTAGTGGAAAGAGGTCAGGCTAGGGTGTGAGAGAGATTCGTTAAAGTGAAACATACAACAGCAAACAATGTTATTTTCGCATACCCACCAAATTGCTGATTTTCAGATTGCAACTGCATGTTTGTTCACTGTTGGATCAGACTGAGTTTTAAACAGCAGGTTCAAAACACATGATATTTCATTTTGAACAGTTGGATCATTAAAACGAAGTCTAGAGTGGCAGAAAATTGCTTAGCAATATTTGCTCTGCATTTGAGGTTTTTCATCTTCTTGTTTCTTATTTGTAATCATTGATGTTTGGTTTGGTTTGTTTTCGCTGTTTGTAAGCATGTTTTGTGCATTTGGTAGAAATCTTCTTATACTCTTTGTTGATCATAGTGAAGTTTTTCTTTTGTCTAGACGACATGTGGTTTTACCCTTGCTTTGAGAGATTTTCCATATTGTGTGTTTTTTGTGTTTTTGCTCTATTTATTGGCGCTCTCGTAGAGCCTTGCAAGTTTTGGGAGAATATTTTTTTGTTGTTTATTTTTGTGCTATTGAATGTCTATTATTGTGTTGGCATTCCCCTATTAAGGAAAAAGGACATTTGAGGAAATTGTTAAGAGAGATCTTATGGTGAATAATATATCTGAGAATTTGGACTTTAATTGAGCCCAATAGCATCATACAACCCATGTACTTGATCTCCCTTAGTGGAATAGGGTTTTGTCATTGTTATACTGTCTGCAATCCCCCTTCCACAAAATAAATAAATCATCACAGCACAGCTTGTAACTGAACTGGACATATTGCAAAATAGTGATTTCAAGTGTGTTAAATTTTTTTTACAACCACTAACATTATATTAGAGACCTAGCAGCAAAAAATTTAAGCTGTTTATTTACTTTTATATGAAGAAAATACATCCTATTATCTTCTATTCATTAGCGTTGCTGATGTGTTTCAAACTTTCTTTCTCTTTAAGAAAATTTGTCCAGTCTATGAATTTTCTCCCAAGCTAGCTGATATTATGAAAATAATATGGGAAGATAACATTTTTCCCAATAAATTTAAAAAATATCATAAAAATATATATATAATAAATTACCAAAGTAATAGACAAAAGATTCAGACATACCTCCAGTTTCTGAAACAATTGTTTCAATAGATGTTAGTCTCTGTTTCGATTCCGAGGGTACAAAACCTACATTAAAAGTCAAATAGCGCATTATGACGACAGAGATTAAAAATATTAAGGCTATTCTGAAACGTATCAAATAGAAGAAAATGGTCACCTTTCAATTGCAAAGGCTTCACTACAAAACCCAAAATGGGAAAAGGAAGCATCAAAATTGCCTCAACCCAGAACGCAACACGCCAGTTAAATTGGGTTCCAACCTACACATTATTTGAAAATGTGAACCTGGTTGATTTTAATACTATAACAGAACAATATTCAAGATATGGTACCATCAACCAGAGCCCACTAATGAAATAAATATAAAAGCTTAACACAAGTGTTAAGCTTGCAAGTACCTTAGGTAAAGGTGAAACAATATAAAAGATGTTTTTCCAGAAAATATGGCTAATTAATTTGAGAATATGGCTGATGTACATTATTATTTCTTCCGCAGAAGTCCATCAAATATGCTCAATCCTTCATAATTCAACTTTTTTTCTGCAAGGCAGTTGCCTTTTTTCCCTTGTGTTAAAAAGAATGCGACTATGAAAGTTAGTGCTCAGCCTAACTAAACTCGTGTACTATATATAATTTCAATTTTACAATAGCTTTTATCAATCTTATCTGTAACTAACCTGATTTATCTTGTCAGTGACAAGATAATTTTTTCTCTAACAAAAAATTCGCAAGATAACAATTTTATCAATATAGAAATTGCTGAAAAGGCAATATTGGTTACAAGCCTCACCATTTGCTGAAGGAAAAGATGCAAAACTGGAATGAGGATATTTTACAAAACAATCTCTTCTAAACCAAAATCTCTTGTTTTGCTCACCTTGGTTGTGGATACACTCAGCTCTAGAGCAGTTGCTTGTAGGTACAATAAAAAAGTTAAAGTGGGCTTAAAAGTTGTCTCTCGTTTGCATTTTGTTTTCAGAAAAAAATGAGGAATGTCTTATCCACTAATCTCATTGTAATCTTCTTTATCTTGATGTAGTCCTTTTTTATCCCCCAATACATAAATAAAAACCAAACTCAACCAAAAGAAATAAAAGTCCCAACAATTCTTAAGACATAATTTAAATATATAGAAGTCCAAGGAAATGACACAACACAATTAGCAGGTATAATCAAAAGCCATGAGTCGACACCAACAAACAAGAGAAACAAAAGAAGTCATGTTGACACAGCTAGATTATACAAGTATGTAGTCTTACAAATCCACCGTAAATATATCCCACAGCAATCCCAGCTGGTATACACATGTAAAATGTAGCAAGCCATGCTGTTTTCTGTCATCAACAAAATATTATTAAAGCTGCAACTCTGTATTCATAGAGGAAAAGTTTCAACTAATTAATAAGGAAATGAAGAAATAGGTCAAACCTGTGCAGCAGGGGCATTGTCATCTATGAATGGTGCTGCAAGACTTATGAAGGAAGCCTCACCTACACCAACTAGCCTGCAAAAATACTGCTGTCATTCTCAACTCAAAATATGGAATGAGAAACTAGTAAAATATTAAGGCATTCAAAAGTAGAATGTGCTGAAAAATTCCCTTACATTCGGCATATTGCAATAGACCAAAAATCAAATGAACAACCACATCCAACTATCGCGAAAGTCCAAACAGACAATCCAATACCAATAAGCCGGAATGGATTGTGACTGCAAACATGATAATGCATTAGATCACCATTCAATGAAAGGGGAAGCACGAATAGTGTGAGAAGCAGGCAGAAGCTCATGCAACTCGAAGCAATTCACCTTTTGGCCAGAGAAGCAAATATTGGGGAAGCAATTAGAAGTCCAACCATAAATGCAGATGACAGAACTCCATCTTGAAAATTGTTCAAGTTAAAATCCCCCCTGAAATGTGGAAAAACCATGCTACAATAAGATGACAAGGACAACCAGTAATAAAATAGGGTTTAGCAGAAACAGAACAAAGCTTACTGAATTCCACTGCCACCTGTACAAATTCCAGAGTCAGTGCAAGTTGCAAGACTTCCATTGACACCGTTACTGGCTATAGCTCCTCGATCCACGTAGTTTAGCATGTTAATGACACAAAATACTATCAAAAGCCTGAAATCATCACATCACTTCACATGTCTTAATTAATTTAAACACCAAGGACAAAACAACAGTTGTGAATTGAAACTTAGTGAACCAATCATGTGTTGTTTTTACTTCTTCTTCTGAATTTGGTAAAGATAAGAGGCAGAAAAGAAAAGCAACGAAAGGTTTGCGAGAAGAAGACCTTTTGGGCGTAAACCAAGAAGGATTGGGACTTTGACCTGACTCCGATGCCATTTTCGCTCGCACCTTCTCACTGCTTAGAATTAGATTATGGATTTTAAGATTTTTTAGCAAATGCAACGCTAAAATCTAAACGTATAAGTCTGTTTTCAAGTTTCGTTTTGTTTACGTAATCATTCCTCCAAAGTCCAAACTCCAACCGCTCTATTTCATTTCCTTCCCTTATTAAATAATAGAAAACTTATCACATATTGGATCTAATCAAATAATGATATTTGCGTAACATCATGAAGATCTTTATTAGACTTAATTACTTTTTTATTTTTATTTTTATTTTTAACAAAATAAATTTCTTTTTGTTATAAAAAAAGATGATGTCTTCAATTTATCATCTAATTAATTTGATACAACTAATCTGATATATATTTGTATAACTCTGTCTGTTAGTATCGAAGGATATTTAGTTTAGGTGGTGGCATAGATTAAACTCGAATTTCTTATATATAAAGAAATTTAATAAAATATTATGGATAATTGTAATACAAACAAAATTATTTTCTATAAAAGAGGAACATGATTTAGATAAAAAAAAAAACAAATTTTAAATTTAGTATTACATGGCAACGTGATAAGCTTTATTTTTTTAATTTTTTTTTTTTGCTGAATGGGGATATAAGGTTTTGCGTCCCACTCAATCACTTTTAACAAATCCTCTTTTTTCTTGCAAATGCTAACTGAAGTTGGTTAGTAATAAAAATTATTTAAATACATAAATTTGTGTAATCTTGTTGAATATTTCAAGCTTTTTTTTAAAGCATATTTTAATCTTTAACTAACTCAAATATCTCACTGAAAATATAGGTCTTAGTGTTTATTTGAAAAATATTTTTTAAAATAATCTCTTTTAATAAAAAAAAAACTTTAAAAGGTTCAAAAATAAAACAATAAAATGATCTATTTTTCAAAGCAAGTAAAATTTCCACACACAAAAAAAGTAAAAATTATCATATTAATTATATACACATAACTTAATTTACATATAATCATGGTACAATTTTTTTTATATTGTCAACCAAATTAATTACCATATGATAAAATTGTTAATTTTTGTAAAACCTATTTTAAAATTCGTATTTATTTTATGTTCAGTCCAAAAAAATTTTGGCACAAAAACTATTTTAATGTTAAAGCTACATTAAGATTTTTTAAACTAAAGTAAAAACTGTTTGCTAATTTATTTTTTTGTATTTTAAAGCTCTTTTTAAATTAAAATCTGTTTGATAAAATAATTTAAAATTAATTGTCTCAATTATTGGAAGAATATATTTATAAAATAAAAAATATTATATAAAATGAATTTAATCAACATAAAATTATTTTAAGGATAACAAAATACATATTAAAATATATACATTTAAAAAAAATTAATTTTAAAGATGCCAACAATTATTTTACTTAATAAAATTAAATTTAAAGATGATTAAAAATAATTTATTGTATATAATATTGATTAAATAAATTTAAGTATTACTTACAGAAAAATATAAAATGTTTAAAAAAAACTTTCAATAAAAAT
>JAMLFT010007505.1:0-14724 GCA_026544285.1 Pachyrhizus erosus | reverse complement strand
ATGTTATAATATTTTATTATATCATAGAAGAAAATAAAAGCTAATGTTTTTTTTGTGTAAATTATTGTTCTTCTTTAAATTAAGAAATAAATCAGCAGCAACATGTTCTTCTTTAGATTTCTGAGTAACAAATAGTTCGATTTTAATGTTATTTATTTCTATATATTTTGTTTTTTCATTTAACTCTTTTTTAAATCAAACATAGAAAAAAGTATTTGTCCTATTCTGTTTCATAATTTTTAACAAACTAAATTAACCTTAAAAATTACTTCACAGTGTGAATATAGAGTCTATTTCCTCAAATTATTATAAATTTTGTTGTAATAACTTTTGCATCCCACATGCTGACATCTAGTTTGTATTAGTAGTAGAAAGCACAGTTGCCATGATCTCTGAAGAGGTTACCTTGTGTCTGCTAGATTTTGTTTTTGAAGTTCGTTTATAGTGCCATAGTTCCCAATAACCCTTTGGGAAATATTTCTGACACTAAATTAATACTCCAACTAATCCTAGGCACCCAGTTAATTATCATTAGAAGAATTTCCTGCACTCCGTTCAGAAATGCTGAAAAATTTGGGGAGACGAAAAAGAATATTGTAGATCTATACAAGCTAAGGTGGAGAACATGATGCATCATCCATTACAAAACTTTCCTCGGCTTTTATATATTCTTTTATACACTAGCTGAAATTTACAAGGATGTCACCTTAAGTACTGTTCAATACACTCTTTCAGTTTTTGGAAAGTCACAGGTTTTGACACAAACGAATCCATACCATTTGCAAAACACTCTTCAGCACTCTCTGACAAAGCATTTGCTGTCATCTGCATTGAGACAATGATCGTTTACTTCTCAAAAACTACTTTTGTATAAGAGGTAAAGTGTGCCAATATGAAATTAAAATCAGCCAAAACATTCTTTTGATTAGTGGCAGAATTTCAATTATCACAAAGGAACTCATTTGCATAAATGTACAAGCAGGAAATGTTTTTGTAATAGTCTAATGGCTGTTTAATCAATTGAATATAAACTTACGACATATTCTGTATTTGCTCACATGAGAAATGACAGTAAAACATTCATCAACACACTTTTTTGCTTCTTATTTAATGAATAATATTCATGATTTATAATTTTCAACAATTAAGTTTAACCAATGGAGAGTGTGTTGATAGCACTCCTTTTGTTGGCACATTTATAAAAGTTAACTTGTTCAGGGTCCTAGTCTAGATAAAGATGTAATCACACTAAAGGGAGACAGGAGACTAAGTACTCACCGCAACAATAGGGATCCGCTTTGTAGATGGTACAGAACATTCATAAGCTGGATCTGGTAGATTTTGATCGATTCCAGCGTTCCTTGCAGCATCCCAATTGCCTGTTTCCCCAAAAGATCGAATCAGTTTTGTTGCTTGAAGACCATTCATAATTGGCATGCAAACATCCTAAGAAATCCAAGTACCAAATGATTAGTAGAAGTCATAATAATTTTATAACATGAACAGGCACAGACTTGAATGGCGACATTGCCACAAGATACCATTCTAAGATCCTAGAAATTACCATCAGAACCAGGTCATATGTGCGGCTCTGAACTGCACGTACTGCTTCTACTCCATTATTCACAACATCTATGCTGTGGCCTAATTGCTTCATCATGGATTGTGTTACCATGATATTAATCTTGTTATCTTCAACAAGAAGGATCTTAGGCTTTAATGTGGATTTGGTTACTTCTGACGTGCTGCTGCTTGTAACACATTGCAGATTTGTGTTTGTCTTCCCATGACCCTGACATGTTTGTTGGGGTTCGCATGGCTTTGTTGTTACAGCCATTTCTCCATTTGCCACAGTAGCATCAGAGGAATCTACATAACCATTCAAGAACCAAGCATGATCCTTATCTTGACGCAGTTTATCTCTGCTAACTAAACTTTTGTTCTTTGTTTCTGGGCTGTTACCAGATGAACTAGCCGATTCAGACACCTCCAGAACATCAACCACTGAAGATGCAACATCAACAGAACATGTCCCTTTTGACATGATATCATGGGAGGGGAACGAATATAAACCCTCAGAAAAGCCACTAAGTTTATGTGAGCTGGTGTAGTCAATTTTGTGTGGCAATAACTTCTGTGTCCTGCTAGATCCATTAGAAGAGAATAAAGAGCCCAAAGTGCGTGGTTGGAATTGGAAGAAACTCTCTATGGTATCATCAGATGCCGCATCATTATTCTCCATATCAGAGAGCTCATCCGGATCATCAGAATCATCACACGTGATTGAAACCTTGTATGGGAGTATGAAAGTGAAGGTAGAACCATAGTGTTCTTTGCTAGACACTGTTAGACGACCCCCCATCAACTCAACCTATTCCAAGTGCAAAGAAACATTAGCAAATTAGAAAGTTAGGAAAACAAATAAAATATCATTTCAATTTCCCCAAAAGAAGAGGGGGAAAAGAAGTTACCAGTTGTTTGCATATTGCTAGTCCTAGTCCTGTGCCACCATATTTTCGAGCGTGGTCTGCACTGACTTGCATGTACCTATTAAACAAAGTTGGTATAGCATCTTCTGTCGCATTACAACATGGAAAAAATATTCATCTGATGAGTACTTTTTTCTGTAAGAAAAATCACACTAGTGAATGAAAAATAAAACTCTAAGACAAAAAAGAAATGATCACAGCGTATCCACAAAAGATGAGGTTCACTATATCTATATACCTGGTATTCCTATGCCTGTGTCATATACATCACATCGTATCCACACTAATGTTTCAGCTGATTGAGGCTGCTCCTCAGTGTCTCCGTTCATTGAGCATTCGCTATTAACAGGAGATCTACACTCGTTATTGAATGCATGGTTTTGGCTGGGATGGTCATCATGTTTTTGACAACCATCAAGAAGCTTTCGATCACTGCCACTTTGAGGTGTTGAGAGATATTTTTCTTCTTTCACACCATTCACTGAAATAGTTGACTGGCTTGGAGTCATCATTTGGATGCCTTCTGCTTTTGCAAAAGTAGGCTCTGGCACAACGTAAAGGTTTATGCCAACTTTGCCTTCATGGGTAAACTTGATGGCATTGCTGCAAAATATTAGCAATAATGAATGTAGAGCAACAGAACTACTTTCACTATAAAATTTTTCTTTTCTGTTATATATTTTGTGCAGCAAAAGTACAGAAGAGAAGAGAGCACTCCTCCGCCAAAAGAATAAATGGAAATGAAAAATTGGATTATTTACGTGACAAACTAGTTGGAAATAAGACTACCAATCACGTGAAGCTCAGTACCTAATTAAATTTGTGAGAATTTGCCGCATCCTTAAAACATCACCAATGACCTGCAATTATGCATGAAGCAGATGAAGTGCAATTAGTTAACAATAATTGGATAAAACCATGTCATGGCCCTCAAGCGACATATCTTTATGCTACTCATACACCTCGATAGCTAAATATGTGACAATCTTTATGTTGAATTAGTCCAGCATTTAAGGACAATAACAATGCTAAATATGCGACAGCATAGGATGTAACCATTACTAAGTCCCCACCTCAATAGGTACATCATCTGCTACGTGTCCTTCTAAGGTTAATATTTTTTGCAATGAAGCCGCAGCGGTCTGGAGTACATGCTTGACTACCTCTCTTGGCCGGAATTTAGTAGCTTCCAATTTCATCACTCCTACATAGAAACAAGATTTTGGAGGGTGGGTAGAAACTTAAAATAACAGCATCAAAATGAAAAATCTGAAGAATTTTTTGTCTTAAGCATAAGCAACTTTCAAGTTGCTCTCCAAATGATTAAATTAATCTTTATATGATTCACAGGTTCATATGTCATTAGTAAGAAATGGAACAAGGATAGATTTCCAACCTGACTCAACCTTGGAAAGATCAAGTATGTCATTTATAAGTTGAAGAACCAAATCTCCAGAAGATAGCATGACATCCAAGAGTTGTCTTTGCTCCCAATCAAGTTTTGTGTTAGAAAGAATTTCAGCCATGCTAACAACCCCAGACAGCGGAGATCTAATCTCATGAGACATTGTTGCCAGCATTTGTTTTGCTCGCATAGTTTCCTCTATTAAAAGGAGGAGGGAAATAAAATAAGCTTTCTTGCTGTAAGAACAAGTTGAAGTAAAATTGAAATACGAGATTTGAGTAAGTGATTGAACCTGTAATGTGAATGGTTTTATTTAGTTCTGTTTCCTTGGCTTTCTGAACAGCAATCTCTTCCCGAATCTTTGCCATCCTTTCTCTTTTCCTAACCTGCATTTTTTTAAGAAATATAAATATTCTCTTTACAAGAACAAAGAATGCAAGTAAAACAAAAACAACAAAGTCTTACCCACTAAGTGAAGTCAGTTACATGATCACACGACACTATTTGATCCAGTTAAAAATAAGAATCCAAGTACAACTTATTAAAGGAAAAAAGACTTTAACAACAACGGCATTTACCTGATCTGTTATATCCATTCCCATGTAATTTATTCCAATTGTCTCCCCTGCTTTGCTAAACACAGGTTCTACATATATCAAAAATGTCTTTGACCCAAATAGTTCTGTCTCAAAAGTGATTTCCCTTTTTGCAGGTAATCCTTTTTCCAAAACTTCTCTCTTAAACTCTTGAGCTTCCTTAACACCAGCTCCAGTGAATATTTCAACATCGGTTTTTCCTATGATGTCCTGAAAAAGACGAGTAAGTTAAAGAGCAAAGACATTTCTGCATGCTTAAAAATCCTTTGCAAAAGAGCTGAAATAGAGGAAACAAGCTTCTTCTTAGTTTTCAGCAGCTTTTGATAGAAAACAATTAGAACAAAACAAATTGATGCAACATTAACCATGTAACTTGCAACAAGAGTTTCAACAGCAATCATTACCTCCTCTTGTAAACTTGGAAAATGATTATAGATAAAGCAATAGCGCAACTCTTTGTCCTGGAAGAAAAATATCAAGCAGATTAAAAGAGTCCTCATTATGGCAGGCAGTAAGTACATGCTTGTTACTTCTTAAAAGAGTGCTCAAAATCTCATAATCAATTTCAAGTCATATAATATGGTAAGACTATTCTATAAGAAAAACTCAGTATACTCAGTGATATACCTGATGGCCAATAACAACGGGTGCATTTTGGAGTATAAAATGCAAGAAATTATCTGCCCTCTTCAGGATCTGGGAGAGTTCTTCCACAGGTGAGGACTGCCTCTCAATGTTGGCTATTCTTTCTTGCAACTTTTCTTCAAGTATCAGTTCTCTTTGGATACTTGCCTCCAGCTGCTTCTCTGAATGCAAGGCGCGCTGTTTCCAGTACATGATAGTGTCATACTCAGCATCAATCTCACTCCTCTTGCTTTGAACCACAACATTACTTTTCCTGCAAGGTATCTCTTGCCATATACCATCATAAACATCATCCAATATAGAAACTGGTCGTTTATCTCCCCCATATCGCTCTTCCTCAAATCGATGCTCTTCCAATATCTCCAACTTCCTGAGCTCAACGTCCTGTCTTTGCTTGCTTAGGCTGTCAAGTTCTTCTCTGAGGAGACGCACAACGTTGGCCTGTTTATACTCCCATTGTTTCATTAGGTATGCCAACTGAGAAGAGCCCTTCTCTGTAAAATTTGTAAGCTCCATGAGACGCTTGAAATCAACTATAGTTGGCTCCTCTATGATTGTAACCTCCTCTAACATGTCTTGGTCCCTTCCAGGCTTTTCTATATTAAACTGCTTTCCAACCTCGGTTCCAATATCTTCTGGCCACATCGAGGGAACGGCCTCAATGTCCATGTCCATGTCCTCTATACAATCATTCTCCATCTCGCATACAATGAAAGTACTAATCCAAGTTTAATAACTTTTTGGCCTTTTGCATTATAAAGAGACTGCTGATAGCACTCTAAGATGGAAGCAGAAGCACTGAACCCTGATGCAATATGTTAGGAGAAGATCAGTCTCGCATAATTTGGTACTAATTCAACTATTGAATAGGGATACAGATGGAATAATAGAACTAAGTGTCCAAGAAAGATAAATTAAATTGAAATAAAAGGGATAAAAAAATAGGATAAAGCTTAAACGCAGTTTTTTAGATACTTTTATGTTATTCTTAAATTAGAATTAGAATTTCATCTCGATAATCTAATTAATTTTAATATGAACTTTTATTACATAAATTATCAAGATGAACGTCAATTCTAACATAACAACATAAAAAAACTATCAAAGGAATTATGTCTGAGTTTTGTCCTTAAAAATAACTAACTCTAAGCTTAAAAGATAATTTGCATCCCTATACCCAAGAAAAAAATAAGGATAACTTGCAGCCCAGCTCAGCAATTAAATGGGAGAATTGGCAATGTTCAAAAGGCTTTTGCTTTCCAAATCAGATTCTGAGAAGAATCTCTTCCACTGTGGATTCAAATGCATCACAAGAAACACAGTTGGTCACTTGAGAGGAGAGAGAAGCAGTTAGTCTATAGAGAGGACAGCATGTGTTTATAAATATGTCATATGTGAGGTACAAAGGAACAAATTTAAATAGAAATTGTTGATAAAAAAGAACCCCAGATAGGTATGTGCACTAGATAGGGGTCCAAAATGTTTGGGTTTCTTTCTGAATTGTGGTTGTGTTTCTTTCCTGTGTCTCGTGAGGCTACAATGTTATGTCGTTACCTTTGAGAGTAGGAGAGTTTTCTTTCCTCTGCGAAAGCAAAAGTCTCAGCCTTAGGTGTTAATTAAACAATCATATAGCAGTACTAGAATATTTTATCATGTTCTTGTTCCTTTTCTCTCTGACTCTCTCCTCAAAAAATGGGTTGAACCTTAGAGAGAGAAATGGATATCTATGGAGACACCGAGTTTTTTAAATCCAGAGAATGCCATTGCTGTTACCCGCCCTTTCTCAAGTGACGTGGGTGCTGCTGCTGCGCGTGGATCCACGCGTTAATGGGTTTACCAAAACAACTCACATCATACATAAAGTTAGAGAAATGTTAACCACAATTTCCTAGTACATGTTTTTTAATACACTCTTTATTTTTAATAAAATTATTAAGAATCACAAATAACTATTCAATGTTTGAGGAATTATTTATACAATTTTATTAATTTAAAAACTATTTAAAAATAAATAAATATTTATTTATTCAATTTCTCCTCTTACACGCTTCTTTAGAAGAGTTTATTTTTGAAGGAAATGTTTTCTTTTTTATTTTTAATTACAAAGTTATTATTTTGTTTATAACTTATTTCTTGTTTTTATAAATTTAGACAGAAAATAAACAGTAAAAATATTTTTTTGTCTTAGTTTTTATACAAACTTTAAAAATAAGAAATAGATAGAAAATATGTAACATTTTTTTATAATTAAAAGCGAAAAAAAGTAAACATAACACTAGAACAATCTCTTATCAATAATTTATGATCATCCTAATATCCTAATGAATTATATATAATAATCTAATAAATTTTATCTAATAATTTAATTTAAATAAAAAAATACATATTTAACAATAATTTAAAATTAAAAAAATCAGTTAAGATAAAAATATCATATAATTGTTGATCACGAAGTTGTTATCGTGTTAAAACATATCATTAATTTTTTAATATGTTTATTATTTTTTAAAATTGATTTACAATTAAGTGGAGGTGATTGAATAAAAGAAAGAGATTTAAAAAATCATGCAATTTATAATAAATTTTAGTGAACAATAACGAGAATATTATTAGAGCACTAACATTTCATCACTCGTTAACTTCGCTACGCATGAATTGAGACATGAAACGACGAAGTGGACACTTGTGGGGATTCTTAGCATAAACATGCTTGCCTCTGGTCAGCTTCAAGTAATCTTGGATTAATTTTAGTTGTTAACGTATTACAGTTATTAATGCAATACTATTACCATGTTTTGTTTTGTTTTTGCCTTCGTTCTCAAATTACATATTCTATCTTTTTTATTTCCTTTTCTCATGTGGTAGCGATTAAAAAATAACATTTAAAAAACACCAAAACAGAAAATATTATGTTTTAATATCATATGATTTTTTAATTAAACTGTTTTATCAACGTCGTTTTTAACAAAAGAAAATTACATAATTTTGAAAAAAATGCATTTAGGTATAGAAATATTTAAATTATTTAACCTTTAATAAAAAAAATTATTTTTATTTTTATATTATAACTCGCTGAAATGGATTTAACAAAATTATTGGTTAAGAGATATAAAAGGAAAAAAATAAATACTTATATCCTTTAGCCATTTTAATTTGTCTTAACAGAATGCTTAGATTTATTAACCAGCAAACTGATAGAAATAATGTGCAAGAGAGATAAAGAAAGAATAATGAATACATTCGATTTAACCTGGAGAAATTTTAGTGAGAAAAAATTGTAGGTAAAGGAGAAGTAAATTCATTACATTGAAAGATATCCTAATTAAGTACGGTTAAATATTAGTGTTGATTGTAGAATTTTTTAATTTTCGTCAAAAAAAATTTTATCCTTGCACTTATTGGCTGACTCCACCGGAGTTTTGTTTAATAGAATTTCTTGTCTAGGGACTTATACTCCTTTTGTAAAAATAAAAAAAAAATAAAAATAAAAAAAAATTGTAACTAGGGTAGGATAGAGTTTATAAATGAAAAATGTTAACTAGTGACTCAACGAGACACAGGTAAAAAATTAATCTTGAAAATATATTATTATTATATTTTTATCATAATTTTTAATATATAGTTATTAAAAAGATAATATTAATTTCTTAGCTAGTGTTTTTAATAATACCCTTTATATAATTATAGTTTTTATTTATTTTTTAGATACTAAAATAAAAATTATATTTTATTCTAAAATGTTTAAATAATAAAATAAAATGATAAATTTATTTTACTATATTTTATCTCATTTTATTACAGTCATTTTTATTATTAAATATCTAAATATAACCCAAGGCAACAGTTAGAATTTGAATATGTGAACTGAATGACTATCTGTGTTTGCATACTGTGAAAATAAAATATTTATTTACTCATCCACATCAAATTATTCCTTCAAAAATTGAATTTATTGAAAATCAAATAATTCAATAAGACTAATTTAACAGCAAATTGGTAATTTTCTATTTAGAATGTGGCCAGTGGGTGTTAGAATGTCACAGAGACAGTCAAATGATGATATGAAGGAATATATATATAATATGGGGCCAAAGTATTGGTAAATTGAGGAGGCACAATCCAGAAATTCTGGGAACAAAACCTACATCCATCATGCAAACTTTGGAAGCATTTGTAGCTAAACACAGCTTACAGACAAAACCAAAATATACACATAGCTTCGTCCCCATATTCTAAATTACTACAATTTGTTCTTAAACGTGATTTTCAAAATATAAACCATACTGCTTACATCACTTTATATAATAAAGTCGAATCCATCGAATTTGGCTCAATATTTACTAAGTACGTTCATTTTTAGTGATCAATATTGTTACTTACTATTAGATTTATTATCTTTACTTTTTTTTAATGCGGGTCTTTTGAAAAAATGTTCCTTTTCATCTATCATTTTAAAAGTTTCAAATGATATTAATTTTTATTTTGTCAATTATGTATTTAAAAAATGAAAAATAATAAATGATAAAAAATAGTTAAGAAAATATATAATAAAAATAAATAATAACTTTAATAAACACGATATTACTTTAATTGTATTTTTTTAATTTCTATGTCTAAACCTTAAACAATATTTAAGGAACAATAGAAATACTAATTAATCAACAACAAATGTACACAAATATTTAAAATAATAAAGTCATTGGATCAATAAATACCACTTTTTTTTTTAGAAAAATATCAACTTTACATAATTGTATTTTAAGAAACTTGATCTTCTGTGTCTTAAATTAAATAAACTACACAAGGTGAAATTATTCGAAATCAATATGTATACTTACTTCATTATTTTGTAAACAATAAAATTAGTTTTAAGAGTTAAAAATAAAAATCCTGTAGTAGTAATAATAATAATAAGATGGCTAATTAAATTTTTTAACAAACATTAGTTATCAATAAAAACTTGTGGATACATGACACTAATGTCAAATACAAACAAAAATCTATCATCTCGATAATAGGTTCATCTGAATTATTAGAATTGTATCTCCATTCCATAGTTCAGATTCATCAACTTTTGCTAGTTAGATTCGCTTGGAATTCATGAGGCCTTCTGCCAGTATAATTCTTTTTTATATTATTGATAATTAATTATTATTATGTTATTTTTTAATATAAATATTATTTATAAAAGTTAATGAATTTATTATACATAATTTAAATAACTGTATAATAAAAATTTAGACAGTAAAAGTCATCAATATATTTAAATTAAATTTATAAACTGTTAATAAGCAATGGGAGTGTGTAGATGGTCATGATTAGTTATCTAAATGAGAAAGTTAATTTAAACGTTTAAAAAAGTATTTAAATTTTTTTTCTTAAAAATATTTCTGTGTAAAGTTATGGAAAGATATCATAGTTTGGACAGAAAATCTCAAGTACAATATAGATAACAACTTAATACGAAGATTTTGGTGCAGAAGAAAGTAATGGATATGTAAGTAGTGGAAAACACCACTCCGGTTTTTCATGCATAAACTAGTCAACTTTCCCTTGTCCTAACTTTGTGCTCCAAACCGCATATAATTGATCAAACTTGTATTGTATCTATCCTTTTCAAAACATAGGAAAATGCCAATATCATTCTCAGTGAATTCATTTTTTTTTTTCCTATGCTTTTTAAAAGGCACAATATATACAATACACGTATAGCAATAGCAGCAACTTGGAACTAAAGGTTAATTAGCCACACACATGAACCAACTTAACCATAATTTGAATTTAATAATAATCCAGTTAACTTTCTTTTGGCTGACCTGCACAAGAGAAACTTTGACCCGAAACTTAAGGTTATGTTTGATTTTCAGTTAAATAAATCTTTAAATATACATTTAAAAAGTAAAATTGAAAAAATTTATTGATTGATTTTCAATTGAATTTTATCATAAATCGAGTTTTATCGTTTTTTTTTATCTTAGAACATGTTATTTTAAAGTAATTATAGTAGTTTTCACAATATTATATCACACTTAATAAATCTATACATAAATTTGTTTCAGTGATTAAAAGGTTAACCAACTCATATTTTATATTTTTTTTTCTGATCTCCTATCACTGTTTTTTTTTCCTCTTCTACACCTCTTTTGATATAATAAAATATATTTTTTATTCTTAACAAACCGTATCTTATGTAAGAAACTGATCCTATTTTTGTTAAGACAACAAATTTGACACACAAAATTGTTAAGAGAAATAAATTTGAAATGATTAATCCCACTATTTCATTTTTGTCCACACACCTATGATAGAAGAGACAAGTGAATGCTGTCATCGGCAATAATAATATTTTTATCTCTTTGACTGCATATAATTAATTATTGAAATTTAATATTTAATTGTGCCTTATCATTTGAATCCTATGTGCCTTTAATTAATTGATTAGTTGCATTATAAAAAAAATCCAGTTGAATATAGTACATAAATTATTGTAAATCATGAGATATGTCTTCAATCCATATAAATAAAAAGAAATTGATTATTTGCATTGTACAATTGATTAAATGTATGAATTTAATCGATCATGTAGTAATTTTTTATAAAAGTATTTTTATAAATTTATTAAATTTTTTCCTCTTATTTTATCCAAACTAAACAATTAAATAATCTAATATTTTATTTTATTTTTAATTTTTTTATATTATCTCTTTTCTGTTTGTATCTTCTTTTTTTTTTCTCTCTTCACAACTAAATACATATTAGCTTGATATGAAAGTGAAGGTTGGAGGAAGAGTTTTTTTTTTTTTTTTTTTACAATCTCAATTATAAAATCAAATTCATTCAAAATTAAGTTTGTAAATTTTAACCCCAAACATGCACTAATTCTTCTAGTTTTCATACAGGGTTTCCACGCAATACATCATTTTACAAAATGATGATAATTGTACTGCATATTGTAAAGAAACAGAGAAAAATAACTCGATAAAATAATATTTTGTACTAAGTTGATTTACAGATAAAAAGAAATAAAAATAAAAAATTAAAAGAAACATACAAAATCATATTTTAATAATAAAAATAAAATAAAATATCCCAATAATAAAAATAAATTTAGAAACAAATAAAGATCATTTTAATTAATTTATTTAAACTTCCGTTTAAGATAAAGTGTGCAAGTTAAATCATTTCATTTTATTCTTAAATAGTTGTACGAATTGATCTTTCAAAGAATTTAATAAACAAATTAATAATTTGATTTGCAGAAATAGTTTAAATTAAATTATAATATTTTTTTTAAAAAAAAAACACAATCTAACAATCTATCTCTACATATTTAGTGCATTAATGATAAACCGAAAAGTATAATAAGTAGTTCTCATTGTTGTGCGTCCTAACATTGGAGAAAAGTGTTTGTTTCAATAAATCAAAACTAGAAAAAGGAGCTGTGAATGTGTTTTGATATATTTTAAACCCAAAGAATGCTCCCATGTTTGCCCAGCCATTATTAAGATTGAATCATTCTGCATTTTAATGAAAGTTTCTTCCACCAGTATTCATTAGTGTAATAGCTACTATACACCCTTTTTGTTGCTTTCTTTTTATTTTTATCTTCATATCTAATTAATCTACTACTTGTATAGCACGTGGATATATGTACTGCATATATTTTTGTAGTTTATAACCTAATTAATCTAATTAGTGTAGTATAGTATATAATATAATTGTCCTGAATTCCTTTATTTTTTTGTTAATAAATTAAATTGTTTACAAAGTACAATGTCATTTTTTAGGATGGGTTTAAGGATAAGGTTATTAAGGTTCAAATTTAAAATATATCAACAAAAAATTATTTATTATTATTTTTTATAAGACAAAAAATTATATGTATCAATAAATAAATAAATAAAAGTGGCACACATAACTCTCCTTTAAAGTAAGAAAATTTGTCTTAATTTTTTTTTATCACTCTTAATGTTGAACCAACGGTGCATTTTTCTTGAAAAGTATAATAACTCCCTTTTTTTTTTTTGTCCACATATATCGCTAATCACCTTGAATCCTTAAATACAATGCACTTAAGACAACTATTATTAGTACATTTTTTAATATTTTTTCATAAATACTATTTATTTAAAAATACTTTTTAAAATGTTAAAACTTCAATAATTTCAAAAGGCATTTTACAAAAATATTAAAATTTTAATATTTTAAAAAATATTTTTGAAAGTCAATTTTTTAAAAGAATAATGAACCACCAAATTTCTTTTTAGTTTTTTTTATTTATTTGAAATAATCCAGTAACATTATAATCGTAAAGAATATCTCATCATCATAAAAAATTTTACTATTTAACTAGAGTGACATTACATAGATGAGACATAATTTAGGTAATTAGTTCACTTAAAAGATTTATTGTCATTGTAATTAAAGTGTTGATACATCTGAGATTCATATTTTTATAATTTTTTAAAATTTTATAATTTTATTTTTTGTTAGAATTTCTTTTAAGGAAATTAAGAAGATGGGTATATTAACATATAATAAATATAAGTTAACTTGAAGATAATTAGTGACATTTTTCTAAAAAAATATTTTTGAAAAATATTTTTTAAAATATTAAAATTTTAACATATTCTAGAAAGTATTTTTTGAAAGTGTAAAAATTTAATATTTTGAAAAATATTTTCCATAATATTAATATGTTAAACTTTTTACATTCTAGAAAAGTACTGAAATCAATTTTTAAGAAAAAATAAAACATCAATTATATTTATGAAAAATTTATAAAAAAACATAAAATTATGATATTTTAAAAATATTTAAATAAATATAAATCTAATTGATACATCGATATTTTTATCATATTGATGTGAAATCTTTAATTCACTAAAATCATGTCCTAATTATTGATAAAATTACTTCTTTGACCAATTTATAAAGAAACAAAGGAGACACTTGTCTTTATGGGACAAGAAGTAAAAATTTTATAATGATAAGAAATACAATTAAGTGTTTAGATTATTTAGGATTATGACGTAATCATCATAAATTATCTCAAATCATGTAAAGATTATCTCTTATAGGAAAATATTTCCTTTTCTCCTTAAAATTTTAATCAAAGAAGTAATTTCATCAATAAACAAAACATAATTTCGACTATTTAAAAATTTACATCAATGTTATGGGATGTCGATATACTCATAAAATTTATATTTCTATAAATATTTCTAAAATATCACAATTTCTTGTTTTTTTTAATAAATTTCTTTTCAAGACAATTGATGTCCTATTTTTTATTTAAAAATTAATTTTTAAAAAATGTTTTTTAAAATGTTAAAATTTTAACATATTAACATTTCACAAAGTACTTTTTAAAATATAAATTTTTTTTAGTATATTAAGATTTTGGAAAATTACTTTCCAAAATATTAAAAGTTTTATATTTTTTAAAATATATTAAAATTATTAATATATATATAAAAATAAAAATATATTAATAATATTAGAAGATATAAATAATAATTACTTTATTTTGATCTCTCCCGTAACCGAATAACCGTTCCTAACTTGCACAACAATAATCCTAATAACT
>JAMLFT010007504.1:0-14725 GCA_026544285.1 Pachyrhizus erosus | reverse complement strand
TTTAGACAAAAAATATTATTTTATTTTATAATAATTTTGGACTTAAAATAGATATCTATAAAAAAAGTAATTAATATGGTTATTTGGTTAGGTTGAAGGTTTGCACAATGCTCTAGCTTTCTTAATTGCATGATTAAGTGTTTTAATTAAATATAAGAGAAATTAAATTTAACTTATCTTATAAATAATTGATTTGGTAGAATATAATAAGCTTGTTTATATGATTATGCATGAACTTGGTTGTTTCTTTTGTGTTTGGGCCTTAGGGGTTAGGCTTTCTAAAATAAGAGGGGAAGGGGTGAGTTTAGCAAGGTCTTATGAAAGAAATGAGCATAAAGACCCCTAAAACCCTTTTTCTAAATCCTTAAACATTTAAAATTCTCTTAAATCTCTCGCACTCTCATTTCTCTTCTTTCTTAAGTGTTAAGCTCCAAGGTTCATGAAGCTTGAGTTCCCATGGATCTTCAACCTAAACAAGCAAAACTTTCAACAAGAAGCAATGGACTAAGGAGAAGAGTGATTTCCACCACTTGAAGACTAATCCTTAAGATAAGGAATGAAGGAATCTTCCACAAAGTTTCTATGCTTTGATAAGGATTCAAAGAGAAAACACTCACTAGAGACTAGGAAGAGAATTCTACAAACTCACAAGAAAATTTCATTCAAATTATCGAAGTTGTTGACTAGCTAGTTTATATAGGCAACTAAGCAAGCACAACATAAGCCAAATGGGACTACAAGTGGCGGTTTGGGCTTACAAGATCCATAAGGCCCAAACCAAGCATGTACAAATCAAAATCGTAAACACTAATGGGCCAAAATACAAACACAAACTCAAATACAACACAAAAGAGATCCTAAACTACTTGGCGCGAAATACAAGGCCTAAAACATGGATCCTAACTACAAATGATTAAGTTGGGCTTGTGACCCAAAGATAGCCCAGTGTCAAGCTCATGAAGCTTGGACTCACAAAAATCTAGTAAGAATCCAATCTTTTTTTCAAGCCTTTTCTTCCTTGATTTTATATGAGGAACTTGAATGCTCCAATCTCCATCGTTAAAGGCTAGGCTTCTATCATCCCCTCTTTCTTGAAGAAGATTTGTCCTCGAATCTAGATCTTAAGCACCTACAAATAAGGAGATAGATCAACCACATTAAAAATATTACTTACCCTATAGGAATCAGGTAAGTCAATCATGTATGCATTATCATTGGTCCTTTCCAAGACTTTGAAAGAGCCATCTCCTCTGTCTTGAAGTTTGGATTTTCTTTGAGAAGAAAAATGATCCTTCCTTAAATACACCCAAACAAGATCTCCAATGTTAAAAATCATTTTCTTCCTACCTTTGTTCGCTTGTTTGGAATATTGGACTAACTTATTTTCAGTTTGATTTTTAATTTTCTCATGCATATCCTTCATAAATTTTCCCTTAGCCACCCCATCAGAATTGACCATATTAGACAAGTTAGGAAGAGACAATAAGTCTAGAGGAGTGAGAGGATTAAACCCATAAACCACTTCAAAAGGGGAACAAGATGTAGTTGAATTAACTACTCTACTATATATAAACTCTATGTGAGGTAAGCAATCCTCCCAAGATATGAGATTGTGCTTAATTACACACCTTAATAACTAACCCAAAGTTTTATTCACTACTTCTATTTGGCCATTAGGTTGGGAATGACAAGATGTGGAGAACAATAACTTTGTCCCTAACTTTCCCCATAACGTTCTCCAAAAGTGACTTAAAAACTTTAGATCTCTATCAAATACAATGGTCTTTGGCACACCATGCAACCTAATGATCTCTCTAAAAAACAAATTCGCTACATGACATGCATCATCATGTTTGATGCATGGGATGAAATGTGACATCTTAAAGAATCTATACACAACCACAAATATAGAATCTCTTCCATTTTTAGTCCTAGGCAACCCAAAGACAAAGTTTATGGACAAATTTGTCCAAGGAAAGAAAGGCATAGGTAAAGGTTGATACAGTACATAGGGCATCAATTTGGCTTTTGCTTTATCACAAACATTGCACTTCTTACAAAAGATGTTTACATGGCGTTTTATCTTTGGCCAAAAGAAATGTTCTTGTAAGACATGGAGAGTCTTATTTGCCCCCAAAATTGCCCATTAAACCTCCCTTATAGGCTTCCTTAATCAGCACGTCCCTATATGAAGTCTAAGGAATGCATAACATTTTTCCTCTAAAAAGGAAGTCATCTTGTTGAAATAAATCTAAATATGATTTATTCACACATAGATCAAAGATTTTTGAAAAATCTACATCATCCTTATACAATTCCTTAATACTACTAAACCCTAACATAGTAGAATCCATCAAGGAGATAAGTGCATACCTCCTAGAAAATGCATCAGCCACAACATTATTCTTACCTTGTTTGTGTTTAATAATATAAGGAAATTACTCCAAATACTTTACCACTTAGCATGACATTTATTGAGTTTTCCTTAACCCTTCAAGTACTTGAGAGATTCATGATCACTATATATCACAAACTCTCTAAGAAGGAAATAATGTTGTCATGTTTGTAGGACCTTGATAAAAGCATAAAGCTCTTTATCATAAGTGGAATAATTTAGATAAGCACTCATGAGCTTTTCACTAAAATAAGCTATAGGTTTACCTCCTTGCAAAAGAACTGCCCCAATTCCCATATTAAAAGCATCACATTCTAACTCAAAGGATTTTTTAAAATTTGGAAAAGCAAGAATAAGAGCTTTAATTAATTTATCTTTTAGAGTTTGAAAGACTTGTTCTTGATCCCTTTCACACCTAAACACCACATTTTTCTTAACTAATTCATTTATAGGAGTTGCTATGGTATTGAAATTAGGGACAAATCTCCTATAAAAGTTGGCTAATCCATGAAAGCTTCTAACATCACTAATGTTTTATGGAATTGGCCAATCTTTAATAGCCTTAATTTTTTCTTTATTCACTTGTACACCTTGAGCACTAATTACAAACCCTAACTACACTACTTGGTCTACACAAAATTTACATTTTTCTAGATTAGCAAAAAGGTGTTACTCTCTAAGAACACTCAACACTTGTCTTACATGTCCTATGTGGTCTTCAAGGGATAGACTATACACTAGAATATCATCAAAATATATCACAACAAATCTCCTAATAAAATCTCTAAAGACATTATTCATGAGCCTCATAAATGTACTTAGGGTATTGGACAATCCAAACGGCATTACTAGCCACTCATACAATCCAAACTTAGTTTTAAAAGTTGTCTTCTATCCATCTCCCTTCTCATTCTTATTTGATGATATCCATTTTTAAGATCAATCTTTGAGAAGAGAGAATTTTTCAAAAGATTCACCTAACTTAACACTACTAACTACACAATTAAAATTTGGTAAACAAATGAATAAAGGAACCTTAGCTTAGAGAGACCTATTTACCTCTTGAAAAGAAACTAACATACTTTTATTTTGCACCTCTTTTACCTTTTTCTTCTTATCTTTCATTTATTCTTGAACCTTGGATCCAATTTGGATTTTATTTCTTGATCTCTCTTCTTCTTCATCCTCAATTGATCTCTACTCACTTCTTTAGGGGAAAGAGGTTTGAGAGCTACCTTTTCCCCGTTGTGCCTAAAAGAGTAAATGTTAGATACACCATTAAATGAAACATTCCTATCATATTGACAAGGCTTACCTAACAAAATATGTGTAGCCTCCATTGGAACATTACATAACACCTTATCTAAGTATGTTCCTATGGAGAAAGTAAGCATAACTTGCTTGTTCACAATAAGCTCCCCCTTCTCACTAAGCCATCGAAGCTTATATGGCTTTGGGAGAGAGGTCATAAGCAATGCAAGCTTATATACTATTATAGTGCTAGCTACACTAGTGCAACTACCACTATCAATGATGAGGAAACACACTTGTCCCTTCACAAGACACCTAGAATGGAAAATATTTTCTCTTGGAGAGACGTCACACTCATGAGGAAAAGCACTTAACATACGGCTAACAATAAGCAATTCACCCTCCTCAAGTGAGTGAATAGTGTTACTATCACCTTCACTAGAGGCGTCACTCTCATTTATGGAAGAAGAGCTATCAATTCTTCCATTTTCTCTCGCTATCATTGCCCTCTTATTAAGGCATTGGGAAGCAATGTGTTCTTGTCTTAAGCATCTAAAGCATTTAATCAAACTAGATTTAGAGGGAGTGGGGGTGTTCTTACGTACAAACTTGCCTTCTTTGGGAAAAGAAATAAAAGGAGAAGAAACATCTAAACTACTTTTTACATCTTGATTTTTAAGGAGAACATGCCCTTTTTCTTGGGATTTTCCTTCCATGAAGTTAATGCTCCTATGTTCCTTTTGTTTCCTTGCCTCCTCTTCAATTGTTGCTCCACTTTGATGCACCTATGAAACAAATCATGCAAGTTAGTATAGGACTGAAACTCAACTATATCTTGTATATCTCTATTCAAACCATTTAAAAATCTTGTCATGATGGCCTCTTGAGGCTCATCCACTTCAACTCTAATTAAACAAAGTTCAAGTTCTTTAAAATATTCATCAATACTTTTATTACCTTTGTCTTTGCAATTTATTATGCATATCACAAATATATGTAGAAGGAATAAATCTACCTCTCATGGCACATTTTAAATCATCCCAATCCCTTTCTCCTATTCTTTTATTCCTCCTAACCTCTTCTTGGAGTTGATTCCACCAACTTATTGCATACTTCTTAAATGAAAATGTATCAAGTTTTAATTGTTTATTTAAGCTTAATGTATGACAATTAAAGATTTAATCCACCTTAGTTTCCCATTCAAGATATAATATGGGATTTGAAAAACCCTCAAACTTAGGTAAAGCCACTTTAGGCTCTTCCTCTCTTTCCTCTTTACCATATCTAGGCATATGTTCATCATTTTCCTCATTATGCCTTGATCTAGACCTATGAGAGCCACCTACATGTCTCAGTCTAGTATGATTAGGCCTTATCCTATCTGTTCTAAATACATGATCATCAAATAAGTCATCACTAACACAAGAAGATGAATTAGATTTATCATTTTTTAATCAATTCATCTATCCTAAGGTTCATGTCACGATTATTCCTTTCAAATCTATCATTCATTTTTCTTTCACTTTCCAATTGAATCCTTTGCATTTGTTTGATCATATTAGCCATCATTTTGGAAAATCTTGGCGATAAAATCTCAGTATCACTATCACTTGCCATACCTACAAGCAATGAACAAAATTAACACAATTTATATCAAGAGAAATTCTCACAAATAAGGCACTCATGTTTCACAGCATAAAGGCTTTTTAATGATGATACATTCTTGCCTTTTACCACTTCTCAGTTCTTCTTTATCAATAGGAAGCAATTTCTCCAAATGCACAATTCAAAGGCCAAACTTTGTGAAGGAGGAATGGATTCAATCAAACCAAGAATAAACCAAATGAAATGAAAACTACAAGACACAACCAAAGAAGCCAAAGAAGAACAATCATCAAAAGTTTAAAGAAATGAAAGCTAAACTTCAATCAAGGAAGATGTGGAAGACAAATAGGATAAGTTACAAGAGACTCAAAAATTAACAAAAAGATATCACAAGAAAGAAGTAATATAACAACTCACGAAATCAATTGCAGGCATATACAAAATGAAAGAAATGATAGGAGGAGACTCAAAGCATGCACATAATATTAATACCACAAGAGTGAACTAAGAACTCTATAGCATGTATAACAAATAATAAAGCCTAATAATGAAATAAGAAGTTATTACACACCAAAATAACAAACAAATCAAGGTGAAACAAGAAGAATATCCCTCATTTTTAGTGTCAAGTACACTAGATACAATTTGTGAAACACTAGCTTCCAAGTTCAAGGTATTTGGCACTCAAAATTGTAAGATAATGTCAATTTCACTTTGTATAAACTCCAAACAGCAAGCTCTCAAGTATAATTGGTAGCAAACAAGTGGAGAAGGAAGCAAAAATTGGTGAAATGGAAGCAAAGAAGCAAAATATGTTGCCTTGGGTTTTGTGCCTTTGTAAGCTATTTTTTTTTCTTTTCTCTTTTTTTTAACACACAATTTTCATGACACAAGGTGCAAACTGAGACTGCATCATGCTTTTCCCGTTTTCTATTTTAATTTTTGAATTTGAAATTTGGAGGCAACAAATTTTTACCAAATTTTGAGCATAAAGGTTGGAGGCAATTTCAATCTTTCACCAAAATTTGAATTAAAATTTGGAGGTAATTTCAAAATTTCACCAAAATTTGAATTAAATTTTGGAGGTAATTTCAAACTTTCACCAAAATTTGAACTGAAATTTGGAGGTAAATTCAAATTTTACCAAAGTTTTGGTGGTAAAATTTGAATGAACTCAAAATTTGGATAAAGTTTGAAAGAGAAATTTAAATTTTAGAAGGAGAATAAGAAGAAGATTGCTTCAAATTTTTCAAGAAGCAAATGAGAACAAGTTTCACAAATTCAAACACAAGACAACTCAAATAAAATGTAAGATCTAAAAATTAAAAGTTTAGATCTAACAAGAAACATCTAAGAAATATAATCGAAGTTAAGAACACATGAACATCTTAAGAACTCATGATGAACAATTGAACAAAAATTCTAGATCTAGATCAAACTGCACATGCTTTACCAAATATTTTTGCATATTCATGAACCTAAACACATGCAAAACAAAACCTAAGCATTGAATCAACAAAATAACAAAGAAAACTTGAAGATCCAAACCAAAATTATGTTCGAACAAGTTGCACCAAGGAAGAAGGATAAGAACACAAAATGATGTTATCCAAGTTAAAAGAGATGAAGAATAACTTCAAGCAAGCATTCGAAGCAAAACATCCATATCCAAAGCTCAAAACAAGGCACAAAAATGGAAGAATCACATGTAACAGGTTTCAAATTCAAGAGAAAGAAGAAGAAGATTCACACCAAAAATGAGAAGATACAAAACCTTAAGGAACATGTGACTCTAGCAAGCAATATGTGACTCTAACTAACTAGTGGAGCTTCCACTAAGCAACTAACCACTAGCACAAGTATGACAAGGTACCACACATGTACAAGCAAGGAAAGCATGGAAAATTCTACAAGATCAAATCAAATTTATTTGAATCTTAACCGAAAGAATTTTCAAGCAAATTCAAACAAATTTGGCACTAATTTGAGTAGATCTAACTGGATTGAAGATTAAACTTAAGGATGATAAGCTTTGATACCAAATGTTAAGCTCCAAGGTTCATAAAGCTTGAGTTTCCATGGATCTTCATCCTAAACAAGAAAAATCTTCGAGGAGAAGTAATGGACTAGGGAGAAGAGTGATTTTTGCCACTTGAAGACTAATCCTCAAGATAAGGAATGAAGGAATTCGCCACAAAATTTTTTATGCCTTGATAAGAATTCAAAGAGAAAAACACTTACTAGAGCCCAGGGAGAGAATTCTACAAACTCACAAGGAAATTTTATTCAAATGATCAAAGTTGTTGACTTATGTTGACTTGCTAGTTTATATAGGCAACTAACCAAACACAACACTACCCAAATAGGACTACAAGTGGTGGTTTGAGCTCACAAGAGCTATAAGGCCCAAACCAAGCATGTACAAATTCAAATCCTAAACACTAATGAGCCAAAATACAAGCATAAACTCAAATACAACTCAAAAGAGATCCCAAACTACTTGGCCCAAAATACAAGGCCTAAAACATGGATCCTAATTACAAATGATTAAATTGGGCTTGTGGCCCAAGGATAGCCCAATGTCAAGCTCATGAAGCTTAGACTCACAAAAATCTAGCAAGAGTCCAATCTTCTCATCAAGTCTTTTCTTCCTTAATCTTGTAAGAGGACCTTGAAACCTCAAATCTCCATCTTCAAAGGCTAGGCTTCTATCATCAAGTCATCTTACTCTCAAGAAGTTGAAAAGCTTGAATCAACTTCTTAAGAGCATTCATTTCTCTTCCCTTAGAGTTTCATAGTTATCCTTTGAAGTGACAAAGAAAAACCCTATCCTCCTTTCCCAAGTTTCTTCCTTTCATATTCTTTCCTCTAAAAGTTAGAAACTTGAAGACCCTATATAGGTAAGGGAAGCTTATTGGGTCTATTGTGTTTCTATAGAATTGATAATAGACTATGATGATTTTTTAATTATATTTTATTTGGGTGGTTTATGAACACCTTGAGGCACTTTAGTTTCTATAATTGATTCATAATTTGGTTGTTTTGTTGTTCTTAATTTTTTTTCCCTTTTTTCTATTTATGTACACTAACCATTGAGTTTAGGGAGAATGGTGATTTTGAATTATTTTGCTTGAATCATGAATTCTTTTAATCAAGCTTAATGTTAGGAAACATTAGGGATCATTTATTAGTTATCCATGTTGCATTGGAAATCTTAGATGGCCATTAATGGCACTAGAATTATGAAATTACAAAGAAATTGCATTGCAAAAAATCACAAATTGGCTTACACAAAAAAAATTGGCTTAACCAAATTTGGCATAGAATGTAAGGTCTAGAAATCTAGACAAAATTAGCTTAAGCAAAAAAATGTTGCATAAGAAAATTTTGGGCAATAAGTTATTAGGATTTAGTAAAAGTTTCACATTGTTCATAATTTTAGGTACAGTATACTTCCAAATAAGGTCTTAAAGTAAACATATAAGCTAGAGATTATCTTCTTAGCTTTAAAAATGAGAAAAAACTAAACTTGACTGAGTTAATATAGCTTTAGATATCATAATTACAATCCACAAAGGTCATTGTCATGTAATAAAAGATGGAAGAGATAATAACCCAAAAATTTAGGAGATGATATGCCAACCATAAACATCAAGTAGATAATTGTTATAATGTTAAACTAATGTATAATTATGATATATTATTTTGTGTATGGCTACTTTCTTGTTGAGATCATTATATTGTTGTTGAGGTAACTATATTTTTTTATAAGATGATTGAGTTATTGTTGTTGAGATGAAAATATCATTTAGATGTGTAACACTTTTGAGAATCAACATCATAACAGCTCACTCTACAATGCATCACATGATGACACTTTAATCAACTTTCTCGTTGGTCAAAACCTTCCACCAATCAAAACCCTCACTAGTAGCCTTTTTTGAGACATCAATAGCTAGCTCAAATTCAACTTGTAACATTCAACTACTTTTAAAAGTTATAATTGTCCCTACAAACTAACATGAGAATTTTTAATGTGTTTTGTCTTTATTCACACACTTCTTAAAAAACTTTTCAAGAGGTCACTTATCCCATAATTGCTCCAAGTCAAGCATGCTTAATTATTAAATTCTTAAGTAATGGATTATCAAAAAGTAGATACATTTTGTTGGTATAGGTAGTACTAATTCTTTCAAATCATCATCAACTATGTAGTTTTATACCTGCATAACCTTTAGATCCTTCTCATTCAAGTGTGTATTTGATTTATTCATGTATTTTTCAATTGGAAGCTTACTATGAGTCATTCTTTGTTCGTGTCTCATCTTTTTTACACCAATAAATCTTTCCCCACCCTTATCAGCGCTTAAGAGATATTACATGTCCACCAGTTTTCAGTTAATTTATCCTTGAACTCTACAACATTTCACTTAGTGACACTTTACTCGACTTCTTCATCAGTCAAAAGCCTCCGTAGGTAGCTCTTCTTGAGACATCGATAACTAGCTCAAATACCACTTGTAATGCTCAACTACTTTTAGAATTTATGTTATCCCTACAAACTAACACGAGACTTTTTAGTGTAATTTGTCTTCACTCGCACACTTTTAAAAAACTTTTCAAGAGGTCACACATCTCATAATTATTCCAAGAATTGATGAACTTGGTGGATATTTATACAACTGAAATTGTATTAATTTATAAGGTGAAATTACATGTACATTTATACATAATGTATTATTGTCGGTGCATATAAGTAAACACGTAAGTTAAAGGTACTTGGTCACTTAGTGTGTGGTGGCTAACACTAAATTGGTCTATAAAATAAATGGATAGGCAAATTCCTCTAAAGGTTAAGGTGATTGCAAGTCCTATTAAGGTAAATCACTGCTCACACTCGTTTATTTTGAATAAAGTCATACTTCTTTCAGTGGATTGTTTAATGAATTCTTAGAATGGTCTAAGATGAGGTGGATCCTTCTCTTGGGAGCATCATGAAGGTTATGTATAGATATGAAGACGAAATTCTTCTCTTCCTTTCCTTTGATTTGGTTTATGTATAGTGTGGATCAGCTCAAGTGGTTAGGATGTTTACCTTTCCAAAAAGTCGTGTGTGTGCATAGCTACATATTGAGTTAATTTGATGTTGTATTTTGTAATGATATGTTGTAGTATCCAAAGCACATATTTTATTAAGTTGATTTTACAATGTATTAGCTTGAAGTTGTGACTTCTCGTTAGTTTTATAAATGTCAAATATTCATAAATAAGATAAATTGAAGAGTTTTAAATGAACTAAAATATAGTCGGTTACTATAACAAGTTTGGTTGACATGTAGTGACAACATATCATTACAGTTAGTAATTAATAGTTTATTTTATACTAAAATAATTAATTTATTTTATAATATTTTTGGACATAAAGTTCCGTCAACCAAAAGTTGCCTTATAATTATTCTATTATCTAATAAAAAAATAAATTCATAATCCTTTAAAATTATTTAATTCAATTGAATTAATAAAAAAAAATATTTTAACCATTATGTAGTCATCTATGATTTTACATTAATGACCATTACATTAATAATTTTGAACTTAAGAAAAAAATTAAAAAAAGAATTATTTTTAAACATTGATTTAATATTTTATTTACCACAACTTTTTACATGCCATACAATAATATTGGGATGTTATTAAGCTAAAAATATTTAAACTACATAATTTACATTTGATAGCCACTGTTGAATTATATTTATCTACACCAATATTCAATTATGATCAAGTATATGTGACACTTTCTAGAACTAAAAGCAAACAAAGGTCGAAAGTTTTAATGCTTATGATAAAGAAATAGCTTTGAACACTATCACTATTTTTTTTTCAAACTAAGAGATCTTCTAGAACCTTAGTAAGTAAAAGTCCTAAATTTTCACTATTATTATATATTATTCATGTAAAAACTAATTTAGTTGTTACATTCTAATTATAATTATATGACTTATTATTCATTAGGGCAAGTAATCTATTCTTGAAATAATTATTAAATATTTGTATTTTAATATTTATATAAATGGTATGATACTTTTACACTTTTTATCGAATGAGTTAATAAAAATAATATAAATATTTTTATACATTAATTCGTTTCAATGAATAAAAAGTAATCAAATGTTATATAGAAAATATTTATATAAATTAATAATTAAATAACATAAAATAAATAATATGTGATAATCCATGTGAACACAATCCGTAGTGGTTTATCATCTAAAGGCCGGAAATGCATTAAGCCAGAAACATATGAAAGGAAGGAAATATAACACGTCACTTTGTTATACCTGGAGCTATGCATTCACAGTAGTACTATTAATGAACGTTACAAACCAAGTGTTTCTTTGAGTATGGTGATGGTAATTCATGTGGAACATTTTTAGAGGATATATTTACTCTTGCATGTTACATGCAGATGTAAAAGTTAAAAAAAGAAAAGAAAAACTTTTTGAAAAAAAAAAACAAAAGTAAATATTGCCCATGAGAAAGAGAGAGAAGTAATGAGATGGATGAGAAAGAGAGAGCAGTAAGAGATAATAATTGACATTGACAATGACAAAGAAAATGAACATATCTCTGTCTCATTCTCAAATAAGTTGGAGCAACCCAGCTTCCTGGCGGCTTCATCTTTATGTATGTTTCTTCATCAATTGTAATTATGATCACTATCATATTAATTATAATTTTGCAATTACTATTTGGAGTATGCTAGGTTAAATAAAAATGCAACTTAAAATTTGTATTAAAATATTTTTTAAGGTATTTTTTTAAAATTATTTAGTGTAAGTTTTCAAAATATTTTAAATTTTATTTTCTTTGGAGACTCTGATCTTTGCAATGTTTATATTTTAAAGGTGCTTTCATTAAAAAAAATTAACATATTATGAAAAAAATCTTAAAAAGTCATCTGAATTCAATGTATTATTCTTTAACTTAATTATATTTTTAAGAAAAATTATAAAACACTATTTTCTGGAGGGGGAAAACCTTCCAAATATATACTAGGTAGTACAATAGGGGTGGAATTTATTGTTCTAAGTAGAACATATATACCTAATAATTGAAACTGAAACACAACCCTTGATCTTAGCCAAAAGGCAGAGAAAAAAACTGAACTAAAACAGAACCGAATATTGCGTGGGCTAGTTCTAGTATACCTAAAATTATTGCTGCCTTGCGAATATTCTCTCTATCATATATTTATTGACTGACACACTTATTATTTAAATAGCAAATTATAATCGCTACCACAAATACACACACGTATATGAATATATATATATATAGATTTTGATAATATTTTACAAGTTAAAATTAAAAGAAAATATGTGTGTGTGTGAATTTTTAAATGATATGTGATTGTTAATTAATTTTTTAATATTGATTATTTATATATAATTATATAACAACAAATATATAATTATCATTTATTACTATAAGAAAATTTTTACTAAATACATTGAGTGTGTAGCATAAAAAGCCTCGATAGGGTTGAAATATGAATATGATCAGTCCTTAATTGGACCTAAGATTACTTTAGAACACTTTCATTAATGTAATATTTGTCTACGTAGATATTATAAGTTTATATTAATATTATATGCATTATATGTTAATAGTATGATATACTAATAATATACATTAATTATTTTAGCAATAAAATGATTTCTTAATATAATATATCATACCAATAGTTTAATTTTCATTAAATAAAAGTTATTCTTAAATGAGATAAACTTAATGTTTATTAATTAGCATAAACATTTTTTATTGCAATATTTTTTTCATTGGTTTATTGCAATATGATGAACCGGTCAAGACGAAAATGAATAAGATAGGATATGCACCATTTGATCTTAAGCTGATCATAATCAACTTTTTAATCAAACATCATATTGATTGGAATCTAGAAAACCAAGTGTTCAAAAATCATAGTAATCCCTCCTTCGTATTTATCTTTTTTACTAAGATATATATGTTTCTCTTTTAATATTGATCTTAACGAAGTATTATTTTTCTTTTCTACGAGATATACGCATGATGAAACAATTAAATGGCTATCTACCTAATGGAGTAATTTAATTGATCGTAAGGTTTGATAATGATAGAAGTAATGATACTCTTATTCATTGAAATCAACGTTTTTGGCATTATAGTTATAATTATAATAGCACAGAAAAATAAAAATAAAAAATAGAATCTATTAAATATTTAAAGGTTATTATTTGGAGGAAAAATTAAAAGAAAGCAAAAAAAAAATCGTTCTATTAAATATTTTCTAATTTGATAATTTTTAAAATGAAAGAAATAAAATAATAAAATAGAATAAAATTAAATTGTTAATCTCTAATTATTTTTATAAATATTATATAAATCTCTTAATTTTGTAGAAAAAGAAAAAATAAAAAACTATCCTCCTTTTCCTTGCTTTCTAAAATTTCATTTACCAACATAGCCTTATTCTCTCCATCACTTTCCTTTTACTTTTGAAGCTTTTAAATATTTATTTTTATTCAAAAATCAAAAATTTACTAATGAAATTGATTAAATATTTTTTACTTTTTTTATTCAAAACTTACCAAGCAAAATATTAAATTACACCAAAAATTAAAATTTTCAAATTTAATTGGCTCCTCTTCAAACCTTAATTTCACTTCCCTTCCATTTGTGAACAGAAAATGGAATTATGCGGGCCCAAAACTACATAAAAACAAAAATACATAGAGCTGGCTTTTGGTCCATATATGAGGCAATCAGACGTGCATGGGACCAACAGAGAGAGTTACATTTGGTCTCTTTCTTAAAATGAAAAAATAAAATAAAATAGAGACTGAAATATGAGAGACAATAATTTTTGTCAACTTAATGTATTCAGAGGGGTTATGAAAGGACATATCAAAAGAGGGTTGTTTTGAAAGGAATTGCATTTGGTTCATTGCATCATATATGGTTCAATCATGCACGCTTGGGCACGTATGACAAACACTTAAATTAGGAATTTAAAACATCTTAAAATACAATTATTATTAACAATGTTGAGGGCTCCTGCCTAATTATTATTTATTTAATTTTCATAAGACTTTTCCTTATAAATAGGGTTTTATTTTTCTAAAAAGAATACCAAACAAGGAATGATATATATATATATAAGTGAACAAATTGAAGTAATTTTAAAAAAATTATTCTTTATTTTTATAAATAAATTTTTAAATCTAATTGTTCTAATGAGTAATTAATGTTAATCATTAAATTACAAGAAAAATGAACAATAAGGATGAAGAATAACTCTCTAAAGTTACTCCTGAAGTAATTTGATCTCTCATATATATATATATATAGAAATTTTTAATTAACTGTTAATTGTTAATTAATTATGATAATATGTGGATCTGGTACTTTTGTAAAGAAATTCTGTCATTTATT
>JAMLFT010007503.1:4047-14726 GCA_026544285.1 Pachyrhizus erosus | reverse complement strand
AATATTGAAGTATTTAATTTTTAAGATTTTTTAAAAACATCTTTAACTTAATGTTTCATTTTAAAAAAATATATATAAAAAATGATTTAAATAATACCTTAATAATGATTTTATACATCACTATAAATGATAAAACTGTCTTTCCAAATATGACTCAAACTTAAAATCACAAATTAAACTAAAATAACTATATGTATATTAATTTACATACTTAGTAATATCTTGATAATGTTTTAATTTCTCATTAAGAGTAAAGTCAGGGTTTTAATTTAGCATGCAAAAGTGCATGACTTAAACATCTTTTTTAAATTATCACATGCATAATATATGTATTAAATTTGATATATATTTATTAGCTTTTTATAATCAAAATATATAAATAAGGTTAAACACATGATTTAATATCTTGATATATTATAATTTTTAATTTAGTCATTATATATAAAAACTCACTAAATCAGTCTTTACATATGAAAAATATTATTTATTGTTCTTGACACCATTGACTTCTTGTTCATTCTTAACTTGGTCCAATAAATGTAACACATTTTTTATTTAGTCTCTATATGTGTAACAAATTCTTAATTTGGCTCTTACATGTAAGGAACCAAATTAAAAATGCACTGCACATATATAAATAAAGTAAAGAATGTGCTACGTGTATAAAAATCAACCCTAAACCCTAAACCCAAATTAAGAACGTATAAGGAGTTAATCGTGATAATGACCAAATTTATAATGATTTACACATATAATGATTAATTCAATATTTTTACATGCAGAAAACAAATTTAGAATTCACAATACATATGGTGACTAAATTATATGTTTAGTTTATAAATAATCATATTCAAGGACAATTAAACACTAAACAAATAATAAAAATATTAAAAGTCACACATATTTCTTAAAAAATAGGTAACGAGGCTAAATTTGAAACAAATTCATTATAAACATGTTATATTTTTTTTCATCTATTTATTTTTTATTTAAAAAGTGAGTAAACATTTCTTATTTAACACTTTTAAATAAATGTATAAGTGAGTCATAATTGACCCACACACTCATCCAACCGAGTTCAATTTTAAGGAATTAAGTTTGGTTAAATTTATTTTTTGTGCATCAAATTATAATTGCATTAGATAAAAAATTTTAAGATAATAAATACAATGAAGTCAACCCAACTTTACTAAGTAATATACATACATACACACACACATATATATATATATTTAATACTTATTTTTATTAGTGGTTGTTTTATAATTTCTAAATCTCTAATTCCAAATTACAATAAAACCTTAAGTTGTAACTTAATCACAAATTCTCACTCACTGGTAATAGAGGTAGAAAGACACTTTCTTTATTTTCTTTTGTAAAAAATCTAAAGTCCCTAATCGAAGTTGATCGTCATCGACTTTGTGCTCATTGCTAGCTCTGTGCTCTCCGTTAACTTCATTTTCATTCTTCATTTTTTATTTTTTCTATTTATGATTTTTTAATTTATAAAATATTTTATTTTTTAATTATTTAAGGTTGAGTTGGTTTAGGTAATGATAAACTTAACCCAATTGATAAACCTCATTCTAGTCTTAATTTCTATGGGGATTTCTTGCACAACTTTGCTAATTATTGGTACTTTAATTATTTGTTTCAGTCTAATTTGTGCTAAAATGGTGCAAGCCTTAAGAACTATCAAAGAAGCAAAAGAAAAACGCAAAAATGATGAAATTGACTATAGGCGTTTAAGCATGACTTTGCACTTAACTAAACACGAGATCATGTACAACAAACTATGTCTTGAAAATTAAACACTACCCCATGCACGAGGTGTGAAAAATGCCCAACGCTCTGAATTTTAAGCATGAAGGTCTTATATACCCTTGTGGGATAAAACATGTTTGTTATTTATAAATAGTTTAAAATTCTAGTTTATAAACACTTTTTTTTTTTAACTTTTGGACATTTTTTGAATTTTTGAATTCTATCTTTCTTTTCGAATACTTAGGAAATTCTTGAGAAGATAATGAATTGAGAGGAGTAAGAGAAACACCAAGAAAATTAATTATTGTAAAGATTTATCTCCTTAATGTATTATTTTCTTTTTTTTTATTGTGCTTTCCAATACTCATGGTTAGTTAAACTCTTGAGTTAAGAATGCGATGGAAGACTTATTTGTGAACCTTGTCCCTCCCATTGAAATAAAAACTCTCAATTATTTGTTCAATTATATTATTGTATTGCTCTTATTTCTTTTTGGGATTGATCAATTTGGTATCTTAATTGATTAATTGTTATGTTCAAAAATTGTTAATTGATTAACCCATGCAATAATAGGTTTCATAATATTTGTATAAACAAACTCATATTAGAATCTTTAATTTTATTAACAATTGTTAATTAACCTCGCTGCATTTAATCTTCCTTCTAATTCAAACCAATTTCACACAAGATAGAAACCCCAAATTAGTTAGTTTAATGCACTTTGATTTTTTTGGAAACACAACTAGTTTTTAGGGCACAATATCCAAACTTTTGAGTTTATGATACTACTGTGTATAGTACAACTACTCCTATACAACCATATTTTACGCATCACCAATCTAACTAAATTATGTTTTATTGGGTTGAATTGTAGTTGTAAATTAGACTAAACCCAACTTAACCTAAATCGCTTACGCTTTACTTGTCTATCAACTTAACAGGATGTTATGAACATAAAAATTATAGAAACCGATAACAACAAATTTCAATGAAATTTAGTGAAAAGAAAAATTCATTACAATTAAAGTATATTATCTCAAAAACACCAAAAATAGATAAATGAGTTTCACATAAAAAAATTCTTTAACAATATTTGAATAAATGAGTCACACTAGGTAAATACTAGGACAAATTGAATAAAATTAGATATTAACAAATATAGAAACTATAACGTCCCTTTTTATTACTTTAATTTTAATAGTAAATATTTATAGAGTTATTGTGTAGGTAAAAACTTACATCTTAATTTATTTAGGGAATTACAATTTGACGATAAACTAACTCATTATATTATTTCCATTCCAAATTCTCATTACATAATATACATAAGGTAGGAAAGTCATACATTCTTTAAACGTGATACAAACACTAGAAACAAAAGTCCTTTATCTAAATTCTTCAACAAGTTATTATAGTCTAATCCGAAGCTTCAAAGGGATATTCTTTGTCAAATGATTCTTCTCTCTAGTTCCCATTACCGTCCTATACTGATCCCATTGATAATTGAGGAGGCTGAGGAGTTGGAGGTCGTCTTCGATTAGCTTATATATTTAGAATTTTGGGTGGTGGAGTCTATGACTATTGACAAATCTGCATGGTGGAACTGCTAGGGTATCATAATATTGGTGGGTTTGAAAGCGAAGCGGACGTATCCATTAAAGGTATCATCATCTTGGACCCTGTCATAGGTCCATCTCCCTTCTAGGGGAAACACCATCAAATGAAAACGTGATTGAAATTTGTCAGTCAAGCTTAGTCTGAAAGAGAGGGGGTTGTAAGAGTGAGTCATCAATTCTTGGGTCACATATACATAACAAAGGGTAATGTATTCAATGTAGTATCTCGCCTCACCGTTCGTGCCTAAATAGGTTTTCTAATCGTTTAAGGGCCCTTCGTAGTCTCCAAAACCATCAACTCCAAGAGGACTTACATGAGCGTATAATTGAATATCCAATTTTTAACTTTGGTTGAAGACTGGGAGTGCATACCCTGCCTAGTACTCAGTTTAGGGTTTCTCAACCGAATATTGGTAATGCTTCACTTTGTTGGGGATGCCAAGTCGGTTATGCAACACCCCCTTTACTTCGAGCGATTCACAACTTGACACCTTATCTACCCCCTAGGTCTCATCAGAGCTCGCGTACATTCCTCAAGTACCTTTTGTAGTTAACCATTGCATCTTCCATCTTAAATTCTCACTCTATAGGATTTTCGGTTCAATCTACCTTCCTTATTACATCAGTCATCTCTACTATTTCTTTTTACAGTGGTATTGATGTCATGTCAAGGTTCTTAATATACAACATCCATTTGTACATCATAATCACCCTAGATTGTATCATCATTGTTTGAACATATATCAATTCATCAACTATCTTAGGGTTTTTAGGAATTACTGTCACTAATGGACAGTTAAAAAATATATATGTTTTTCATAGATAGGAAAATATTTCAACTACATTGATATCATCAATGCAATAAATTATGATGTATAAATCAACAATTCATAATAATTAACCACACATTTTATATTCAAATAATAAGACATAAGTAAAATGGTCATTTCCTATAAATATGTCTTTTAGGTGTTCTTATCCTTATTTTCAACTCACAATATCTTATATAGTTATTCAAGTATTATAGTTTGGTCTTTCCCAGGTTCAGAAGGTTCTTAATAGTGAAGAATTAAAATTTTCCACTACAAGGGTATTTTAGTCATTTTTTATAAAATATGATTTCCTAGAACTTTCTTTTCATATATCTATCAAAATTACTTGGTATGTAGGTTTCTAGTATTTTTAAAATAATTTCATGAGTTTAAAAAGCCAATTTGGAATTAAAATATTTTTTTTGTAAAGTAGGGGCATTTTGGTTATTTCAAAAATATTTACCCTTTTCAAATATTTCTCTTTTATTTTCAACCCATATTTCTTGGAAAGGTTTCTAATATTAATAAAAATAATTTAGATCATGTTTCCTGAGATTAGAATGACCTAGAAAGGATCAATTGCTCACTTTTATATTATAGAGGTATTTTGGTCATTCAGTAAAAATTTATCTTTTTAAATATTTTTTTCAGATTCTTACTCCTAAATTTTTAATTTAGATACTACTTATTGTAACAAGGTATTTAGGCTATTTTCTATAAATTAAAATGGCCAAAAAGAACAAAAATACTTACTTTTAAACCCTAGGGGTATTTTGATCATTTTGAAAATATAATTTTATTTTTAAGAATTTTGAAATTTCAAAAGTGATATTAAGAATCTAGGCATATTTTTAAATAGATTCTGAAATTTTCCCTTCAATTTTTTGATTAAAACATACTTAAATTTTCATTTTTCTTACTTAGGGGTATTTTTGGAATTTTTCAAAAATAATTTTTTGTCAAATTTTATGAAAAAAATTTATCTCATTATTCTATATAGGCTTAAAGATATCCTCTGATGATTTCCCAATGTTTAAATAGGAAATAATGACATAAAACTTTTTAAAAAATAGATTAGGGACAAATTGGTAATTTTTACCAATTGAGGGTAAAATGATAGTTTTAATAAGAGGGATTCTGAAATTCGATTCTCATTGTTTGAGTCTTATTTGGTCAATTAATGGTGCAAACATATCACCAACATAATTTGAAATGTAATAACAAAAAGAATTTAATCAATCAATGACTCCTCCTATCTTTATTTCTAACTTTTTTCGACGATTAATGGCGTTTCTGGTGACGATGTGTTTTCCTTGTTCGTTCTGTTTTTCTTGTAATTAATTGCTCCCAAACGTTGTTGGGTATGCGTCGAGCGTGTTTGGAGGTTGAGGGAGAGAGAAAAACTTATTTGAATGAAATTTTGGAGTTTTAATTTCTTTGTGTTTGCGATTTTGCCTCACCCCTTCTTTGTCCTTATATAGTGCTTCTTCGTCATTCTTTTACTTTATTTTATTCTTTGCTTTGCGGCGAATTTGGCAGGGTAGCTGGCTTCATGTGGCGATCTGGGGCTTGAGGAGTAGGGCATGACTTTGTAGGCTTGGAAGCTTTTGGTGATGGTGGTGTGGGAGAGATGGAGTCGACGTGGTGCTTCTCCATTCGTTGACGGGGTTTGTAATAATAAAAGTATAATTAAAAACAGTTAGTAATCATCGAAGGCGACCTAACTCAGCAATTAAGATAATGAGTCCAGACTCCAAGTCCTATCCTTGATTTTGCTTAGGGTACTTCCCCTTTTTTCTTGTTTTATTTTCTATAAACCTAGAATTTCAATATTTAAATATTTTAATTCTTTAAAATACTATTCCACGTAAGTAGCTCAGTTGACACATGTTGTGTCCCTCTTTTTCTCAATCTAGAAGTAGCAATGAATAGTTTAAAAACACTTTTACATCCTCAAATAGCTATACTATTTTATCTTAAAAAAACAAAAGCTATACTATTTATTCGTACTTTTATTATATCACTTAGCTTATTTCTCGAGTTTTTTGTTTTCTGCTGTATGATTTTCTTTTAGTTGATAATGCCTTGTAACTAAAAAAGAATTAGTTGGTTGTTTTTTATGGTGGTCCGGGAACTTACGTAGCTCGTGGAGCACCGTGAATTGTTTTCCACATATTAATTGCTCCTACCATATTAATTGAAGGAGGTGTTGCCGTGTTTCTTTTCTAAAGGGATATTCCACATCCTCCAACTAGAATGCACCTTTTCGCTACCAACCCTCCTGTGAAAACGGTCGTCTCAGAAAATATGTATTTTTTTATTTATTTAAATATATTAAATAATTATTTTTTATTTTCATAAAAAATAGCTGTTTCTTTTATGAAATATTTTTTTTAAAATGAAAGTTAAAATTTATAAAAGATACAAAAATTAGAACTAATTTTATTTTATCTACTAAATAATATTTTTTTTGGATCTGCGCTGACTACGTGGCCTGTAGTTCAATCCTATGGCAAAGTTTTATGTATATTTAGAAGTTGTATTTTCTATAAATTTATGTATTTTTTATTGGTCGAGATCATTGAAATCCAGGTTTTGTATATTTGTGCATATCTCCCTTTTAAAAAAAAATTCATATTACCGCTCCTTAAAGAAAATAATTTTAACAGGATCAGTCATCAATTGATAGTGAAATTTGATTTTTACAATTTAAGGTTTTGATTTAACAAATTTGAATAGAAAAAAAAATGCACCGATATCGTAAAATGTCTATAAACTTTTATAATAATTAATTAAAAGTTATATTAATAGTAAATAACCATTAAAGTCATTTGAATTTTTTATAACGGGAGCTTGTTTTTGTAATTAAGTAGCAATAAGAATCCCTTTAATCGAACTAGTAATCAATTTTGATTTTCAATTTAGAAAATTACAATTAGAATTGAATTTTAATAGATAGTTTATTTTAATGATGACAACCGTCCATTTATATTAGTAATAATAGCATCTATGTAAAGTTGTTTATACGGCATCCCTCACCAATAACATAAGTAGGCATTCTTTGTTTTTTACTTGGTGTGAGAGAGAGAGAGAGTCTTTAGACTCATGTGAGATGTAGGGTAGCATAATGTTTATATTAAATTACCGCAATTATTTAAATTTTATTTTTTTTATCAGTTTAGCGCTTTCTAAGGTGCACGAGGGCTGAAATAGTTAATATTTTATTAGACAAGTCTCTGGTTCTTTATAAGTGTAGGAAGTAGCATAGACATGAGGCGGGAGCAAAGTTAAGGGTGAAGTTTTTCCAGAGATCACAAGCATGTCCTTCTTATCTTTAACTTGGATAACATCCTTCTCATGTGCATTCCCCGAGAAACAAACCTCAACTCTGCTTCAATGGCTCACATTTATTTTCCTCTCACCATGTCCTCAGAGAGCTTTATTCTCTTTGGTTGATGTCCTTCTCCTGCTGTTTCTGTTCGTCTTTGCTGTCACCAAACTCTGCAAAACTTTCACCTCCCATGGCACCCACCTCAATCATCCACTCATCAGAAATTACGGATCCACTTCTTTGACAACTATTTGGTTTAAGCTATCTTTAACTGGTGCTATTGTGTTGACTATACTTTACACAGTTGCCTGCGTTTTCGCGTTTAGCACTTCCTCCAAGGTGCCTTGGAAGCAAGTTGATGAGTTGTTTTGGTTAGTCCATACCATAACACATGCGGTGGTTGCAGTCTTAATCATCCATGAGAGAAGGTTTGGAGCCGTTACACACCCTCTGTCGGTTAGAGTTTATTGGACTGCCAGTTTCTTTGTTATTTCCCTGTTCACTGTTTCTGCGGTTATACGTTCTATTTCCGTGGATGTGGATGGAACCATAAGCAGCTTCAAGGTGGATGACGTCGTCTCTTTCATTTCACTCCCTCTGTCCTTATTTCTTCTTTTTGCTGCAGTTAAAGGATCCACCGGCATTGTTTTGCCGACAGAAGAAACACAGCCACTTGTTAAGGAGGAAACTAAGTTGTATGATGGGAGTGAGAAAGACTCCGAGGTTACTGGCTTCGCTTCAGCTTCTATACTATCTAAAGTATTTTTTACTTGGATAAATCCCTTGTTGCGTAAAGGGTACAAATCCGCGCTGAAGATCAATGAGATTCCAACACTTTCCCCAGAGCACAGAGCTGAGCGAATGTCATCTATTTTTGAATCAAAATGGCCCAAATCAAACGAGGTGTCGAAGCATCCGGTCAGAATCACTTTGCTTCGGTGCTTTTGGAAGGAGTTAGCCTTCAATGCCGTCCTTGCAATTATTAAGCTCTGTGTCATGTTTGTTGGGCCGGTTCTCATACAAAGTTTTGTGGATTTCACGTCAGGGAAGAGAAGCTCTGAATATGAAGGATACTACCTCGTGTTGATTCTTCTGGTTGCTAAGTTCATTGAAGTCTTGTCTAATCATCATTCAAACTTCCAAGCTCAGAAGATTGGGACGCTTATACGGTCTGCAGTTATCCCTTCTTTGTACACAAAGGGGATAAAGCTATCATTCTCTGCTAGGCAGGATCATGGGATAGGGGCCATTGTGAATTACATGGCTGTTGATACCCAGCAACTCTCTGACCTGATGCTTCAGTTTAATGCTGTGTGGACAACGCCACTTCAAGTTGGTATTGGCCTTGTTCTGCTTTACAATTGTTTAGGTGCCTCAGTAGTCACGGCGTCACTTGGTCTTCTTGGTGTTTTTGTGTTTGCTGTGATGGGTACCCGTAGGAACAACCGATTTCAGTATAATGTGATGATGAACCGTGACTCAAGAATGAAAGCTGTGAACGAGATGCTTAATAACATGCGTGTGATCAAGTTTCAGGCTTGGGAAGAACATTTTAGCCAGAGAATTATGGGATTCCGCGAGACAGAGTATGGGTGGCTCTCCAAGTTGATGTTCACAATTTGTAGCAATCTTGTTGTGATGTGGAGCACGCCGTTGCTGGTGTCAACTATCACATTTGGTACGGCTATTTTGCTGGGAGTTCAACTTGATGCGGCCACGGTCTTCACCGCAACAACTGTGTTGAAGATATTGCAGGAGCCTGTTAGGATATTCCCACAGTCTATGATATCTCTCTCACAAGCATTTGTATCACTGGAGAGGTTAGACAAGTTCATGTTGAGCAGGGAATTGCTGGATGATTCAGTTGACAGAGAGGATGGCTGTGGTGGACAAACAGCAGTGGAAATCATTAATGGGACTTTTAGTTGGGATGATGATAACATGCAGCGGGACTTGAAAAATATTAATCTGGAGGTAAAAAAGGGAGAACTTACTGCAATTGTTGGGACTGTAGGGTCAGGAAAGTCATCTCTTCTTGCATCAATTCTTGGAGAGATGCGCAAGATTTCTGGAAAGGTATATTTTCTGCTTCAGAATTTAGACTATTTCTTATTCAAGGATGTTTATAGTTGAGTCTGGTTATAATAATTATATATTTCTGTGAAAGGTTCGGGTTAGTGGGAATCTTGCCTACGTTGCACAAACATCTTGGATTCAGAATGGGACCATTGAAGAAAATATTCTCTTTGGTTTACCAATGGACAGACAGAGGTACAGTGAAGTTATCAGGGTGTGTTGTTTGGAGAAAGATTTGGAAATGATGGATTATGGGGATCAAACAGAAATTGGAGAGCGTGGTATCAACCTAAGTGGAGGTCAGAAGCAGCGTATACAACTTGCCAGGGCTGTGTATCAAGACTGTGATATATATCTTCTTGATGATGTCTTTAGTGCTGTTGATGCTCATACTGGTTCTGAAATATTTAAGGTGGTGATTCTCAATGTTAAACACTCCTACTTCGCATTATGTTTAGCTATAATTTACTGATTGGCACATGAAGCATGTGCTAGTTTGTTGCACGAAATGTTCAAGTAATCTTTGCAGAATAGTTGCGTTAAGTAGGTGGAGCTCACATCCTTGTCAAGACTCAAATGTTTTTGGGATGATGCAATTCATTTAACACTGCAAACAAACTCGAGATATCCTGCCATTTATGAAAACAACTCGTGTTAATCTACATAATATACTTTGTTAGTTTAGGTTCAAAATCTATGATTTTTAATGTTTGTCATATGCCTTTTGTACAGGAATGCGTGAGGGGAGCTCTAAAAGACAAGACCATTATTCTTGTAACACATCAAGTAGATTTCCTACATAATGTGGATCAAATATTAGTAAGTCTCTTTTTTCTCACATTGTTATGCTTCATCTTTCTTAATCTTTAATTTTATTCGGAGAATAATTCAAATACTTTTGTATGTGCTTGCTAAAGGTGACGAGGGACGGTATGATAGTTCAATCAGGGAAGTACGATGATTTATTAGATTCTGGAATGGAATTTAAAGCTCTGGTAGTTGCACATGAGACCTCCATGGAGCTAGTAGAGCAGGGTCAGGGTGTGGTCCTGCCTGGTGAAAAGTTGAACAAACCAACGG
>JAMLFT010007502.1:0-14727 GCA_026544285.1 Pachyrhizus erosus | reverse complement strand
AGTAAAAATAAATTTATAGAAAATAAAAACAAAAAAATAGGAAAAATAAATAAACAAAGAAAAATAAAAAGAAAAGAGAAAAGGGAATAAAAAAGAAAAAAAATGGTACTGGGGTTTGAACCCTAGTCCGTGAAGAGAGAGAAGAGAGAGTTTCGCTGTTGCCAACTAGCTACCCCACGTGGGTAACAATTTTTGCAATTAAAAACTAAATAAGATATGATGCACGTGGTTAATTCAAAAACAAAAATCGAAAATCCAAAAGGGGTTGGCTAAGATTCGAACCCGTCCCCCTTTAGGTGTTGAGAGAATTAGAGGAGTGTTGTTGCCATTGAGACCACTAGGCCCATTGCTGACACTTAAAGATTTATTTGATACTATATTCTCTCCTAAATCTTCTTCTTTTTCCTTCTACAAACCGCCATCAACAAGCTTTGAGAACCTCTACAAATCGCCGCCCCAGCTCAACCTCCGAGCGTCATGACTCAGCAAAGCTACTCTAGGCCTAGACGAATAAAATACAATATCTTAGGCGGTTAGAATGGTTATAAAATGCCATGTAAGGTTGCTTCGAAGAGTAGAAAAACGCAGAGAAAATTCTTCATTCAAACTTGGTCTCTAACCCACCAAAATTTCTCAAATCACTTCCATTAGCTTTGCAATTCTTCCAGGAATACGTTGGAAAGAAGAAATAGAAGAAACAAGTCTAGAAACATGAAATAGCAGAGAATCCTGAGCCTCCATTGAAGAAAAATTCAAAGCTTCGAATTAAGGTAAGAGGAATCTTCTTTTCTTCTAATTTAGATTACAGAACTATTTTATAACATGTATATTTGAATTTTGCAAACTTATACACTCTGAAACTCCATGAATTTCTGTAATCGAAAGAAAAATTCTCGTTTTTAAACCAAAGAAAAATCGATTTCAATTGGCTATCGAGAGCGTTTAAGTTCGAATTAAACCCCATAATAGGTTCGTCTTGAGTCAGGAAAGGTTTCTGTAAGTTTAATTTGACTTAAACTTGCCTAGAACAAAAATCCCTAAATTAAAAATTCTCTAGTTCGAAATCCCTTCCAGAGGTTGAAGATGACCAAATTACCAAAATATCTCTCCTTTTAAAAATTTATTTTTATTTTATTTTAAATTTATTTTGAGCAATTTAGGCCTCTAATGATCTCTAAAAATTCTAAATTTTTTTACCTAAGATAGTACTAAAGGGGAGAAACAAATCAAAAATTTGTTAAATTTGGTAGAAATAAAAAATATGTTTACAAAATTCCAAAAATACCCCTATTTGAAGAAAAATTATTTCTAGGTTCAATCTGAGAAAAAAAAAATTTAAGAACAACCTCAGAACCCTTCATCTCATTGCCTAAAGTATATAACATTGTTTGATTTGAAAAATTATTAAAATAAAATTACAATATAAAAATGACTATTTTGTCCTTCGATTTTAAATTATTTTAATTGTCCATAAAGATTTCAGTTTTGTGAGCAGAAAGTAATCTATTTACTAGGACATGTAAAGGTGCAACTCCAAGAAACAAGGTTGAAATAATAACTTTTGAAAAATTTACCAAGATACCCTTAGACCTAATTGTATTTATTAAATCATAATTTCTTCCCCAAAGACCCTATCAAGAAATCCTAAAAACTCTATAGCTAAGATACTTGGGAATTTAACTCAAAAGAATAAGGGTTTCTTAAAGAATTATTAAAATCTAAGGATGAAAGGTAAATGCAACTTTCTAATATAAAATTCCAGTAAGCATAATGATGGTGAAAAGAAGTGTGCAATGAACATTCTTTGGTGTAAATGAAATGAATAAGAAAATTATAAAGAAAAGATAATTATTACTATCTCAGTTCAAGAAATGAATAGATCGATAAGTCTTCATAAACAGAAAGAAATCCCCCTCAAGCTAGAGACAGATCTAGTAATGGCCAAGTAAAAAGAAGGAATCTTCAGATTAAAAGATTCTAGGGATCTAGTACATAGAAGACTTGATCGGTAGAAGTAAGGATGGATAAATAGAACGAGAGTGAGATTAAAGAATGGAAAAAATGTAATGGGTTGACTACATAAGGTACTTGAGGAATGTATGCAGGCTGTGGAAGTCCTTGGGAGTGTTTAGGCACCAAGTTTATGAACTGCCCAGATTAAGGAGTCACAAAGCTGGCTTGGTAACCTCGACAAAGCATAGCATTATCAAAGTCAGTAGAGAGTATCTAAGCCATGTACCAGCTTGAGATATGTACTCCTAACTGTTACCCAAAAATATTGCAACTCATGGACTCAATAATACGATTCGCTTAAGTCCTCTAGTAGTAGAAGTAAAGAGGCAATGAGGGATCCCTAAATGCGTTAGTAATTTTCTAAATAGGGTACGAAACGGTGAGATTGATAGTATACGCTTCCAACTACGCCCATATTATATGATTATTTTAGAATTGAAGATTCACTCCTACACTAACTCTTTCAGGAAAAGATGTCTGAAAAATTTCGTCCGTTATTCCACTTATCTATCACTCCTTTGTGTGGACGATGGACAAGGGATCCATTATATCAACTAGATACCTATATAGGATATGTCCAATTTACTTTCTTCCATGCAACTCCATTTGCTCCCAATTCCTATGGGCAGATAGATCTCCCTATTATACTAACTCAGGTGGAACCGCCACGAGTGTCTGAATCACCTTCTTGTTTCCCATCACATCCTAGGAGGAGATGTCCACATAACTTTTCCTCAAGCCATATTAGGCATAAAGTGGTCAGATTTGCTCTCAGAATTGATTCATCTGAGGAAGAAGATCCTTCTGAAGATCTGGGAGATGAAATTTAAAATTTTCCCTTGTATTGTTAATGATGTACACATATAGACTTTTGTTTAGTAAAAGAAAGTAGTTTCTTATGTATGTATGTTTTAGTAATAAAAATGAGGTTGTTACACTGCATGTACAAATATGTGACACATACGTATTTTGATAAAGGAGATGGAGATATGAATTTTAAAGGGATTATAAAAAGTTGATTTGTGATAACACTTGATTGGTATGATAGCGAGGTTTTTGGGTTTAATGTGTCAAGTGTGGTGGTAGTGAAGAGGAGGCAATGCAACGATGAATGTTACGGCATGACAATAATGACTTCTTTTAGCAGTAGAATGTAATTCCACTTCAACATCACAATGGTGGTTGGTTGCATTAAACAACTTGCTATTGTTTTAGTGAAAAGTGAGGTTATTGGAAGGGGCTAAGGAAATTCAGAAGGTCGAAGATAGAAAATTATGCTTAAGAGAATAATATAAAAAAAGCTTACTAACAAAAAAAAGGGGAAATTAAAATATTAAAAAACTGGAATTGTGCTACATGATTAAAAAAATGTTTGCATAAGACAAAATGTCCTAAGGGAGTTGGAAAGTTAATTAAATGAGAAGCTTGAAATAGCTTAAATTTCCTTACTTAGCATGAAATAATCATAAGAATAAATTGATATAGCAAAACCATTATGGTTCTAGTTTTATATATTATAAATTGATTATATGTTTGACTTGTGGTTTTTTAGTATATTTTTAATTAAAAAATATGTTTTAAAATATACAAATTAGACAAATTTTTAAAAATATAATTATATCAACAAAATATTAGTGTTTTTTAAAAAATTATAGAAATAAAGTTTTAAATTGTATGACCTTAAGTTTTTTCTTAATCCATGGTCATATTTTTATTTTTATTTTTTTTGTTTGCATATTATCACACGAAAGACTAAATCTAATTGTAGTTTTTTAATGGAAGTTTGTCATATAAGTTAAGATTTAGTATTTGTAAGTGTTTTTATCTTTACCTATTCCTTAAATTTTTATTATGTCTCTTTCTCCTGAATAGAAAATGACATCTTCTTTAATACATACAACTTGATCAATTTTTTAGATGATCATCATAATAATATACAGGAAATATCATGTACCCCAAGGGCAATTGGAGAAGGTATGTCGATGCAACAATCAACTTCACATAGAAAAAATAAGACTTAAAGCTATTAAAGAATCAAAGTGAATATCAAACATATTCTTTTTGTCTTTTGACTAAAGTGACAACCACCCTATATGATTGGCCTTATCATCCTTCGTTGGGTTAGATTGGGAAATATTGAAGAACACTTTTAAAAAAAGGAATCATATCCACACCATAACTCATTATATCAAAATCCTAAACAACACTTAAGCATTCAAATATAGTTGTGAAAACCCTATATCCAAGTGTAAAAAAACCATTTTAAATTGAGTCAAGGATGAATAAACATCCAACTTTATAAAAAGAACTTCATGCTAAAAGAAAGTATTAGACCAAATCTTTCTACCCATGCCATGTCATTATTCCCAAGCAGTTCAATATCCCATGAAAGGTTACCAACTCCCTAAAAAGTCAAAAGGTGTTTCTCCTATCAACCTCACTAATTCACTATTCTATGAAAATGAACTCTATATCCCCAATCCCTCAATATTAACCTACAAAAATTGACCCACGTTTGTATGGTGAATTTTCTTATTACTCATCACTTTGGATTTTCCAAAAGGTGAATAATTCAACCTAAACATGCTAGGAACATCACTTGAATTATTAGGATGTAAACCATAATCCGCAGGCCCCTCATCAAGGTCCAAAGAGACATTCACTCCCTTTGGCATAGCTAAACACTTTGTCAATGTGATACCTCCAACATCCCTTAAGTGAGCAAGCCTAAATGATAACATTCAAATAAGTATTAAATCAACTCTAATATTTTCCCTTGGGTAACACATTTTTTAATTAGAAGAAGGACCAATGTGAACAACCTCCTTATCTTGCCCTACTCGAAACAAAGAAATGGTGTATTATTCTCACTCAACTAAACCTTTAGACAATTGTTTGTATGTTGACAAGTGTACCAAATCGTATAAATAGTCAAATAAAAAGTTCACTTATTGTTTTTCCAAGAGACTTGCACAATATTTAACAAACTTCATAAAACCACTATCTGGACTACAAAATATCACAAAAAGTAGTAAAACACAAGAAACAAGTTAAAAATACTTTTTTATGCTTTTGGAGTTAAAACAAAGCTAAAAAGAAAAATTTACAAATGATAAAAGTATTGTTGAAGTTAGATTTCATCAAATGTCATTCTCTCTTAAACGAACTATACATATTTTATTGAACTTAATGTTAAAATATACCAATAAATATTTTCTTAACCCTAATTCATTAGTTGAAAAGACTTTTAGTCTGTTATTAAGTTTTGATTCTTTATAAACTTAAGAAAGAAACTAGTTTTATGTCCAGTAACTCAAGATAACCAATGAACTAAGCTTTGTTCCTAACCATGAAGCTCATTGAGTATTTTTCTTTAGTTAAAGACAATGAAATTATTTTTCAATTACAATCATGTCATAAAATCAAGTCATGGGTGGTCACTCTGTGATAAACATTAAGCAAAGAAGAAAATACTAACATTTAAGAACAATTGAATATATATATATATATATATATATATATATTCAAAAGATACGAGAAAGTTCAAATTTGGTTACATCTAACCCCAGTAATGGAGGAACTTAACTACTTATAGCCAAAGTAGTAGTAAAAGACACGGAAGGAGGAAGAAGATGATGAAATAAAGCCATGGATGAGCCTTTTACATTCTATAGAATAGTGGATTTCACCCTAGATAGACTTTCCTTTTCTAGAAATGACAACTAATTCATTTATATACATGGACAAAGTTTCTACTTTTAGTGACATTTCGATTACCTTAAAATTCTCCCTCATTCATATTTCTTAGATATGAAACTCTTAGTCATTTCTTAGATATGAAACTTTCTATCCCATTTTCGTTTATCTTCGAATTTTCATTCGAAGACAAAAAGTGATATGTAGCCCTTGGGTCCATTTTTGCTATCTTGTTTCAAGCCAAAATTCAAAAATCTAATTTTTTTTATCAAAAGACTAATTCACTTGAAGCTAGATTTTGTGACTAAGCGAATTATACATCAAGACACTTCCTTAAGCTTCAAAACTATCCTCTAAATAGCTTCCTCAATCTCCAAATCCTATTCCTGCAAGATGTAAACAAAATAATAAGATATAATCAACAAAAAAAGTGAATTAAAATAAGATACAATCACTTACTTGTTGAAACAACCACGTGACACCTCCTGCCCACAAAGGCCTACATGAAACTCATAATTGAAGTAGTGAAAAGATATCTAATAAAGAAAAAAAACACATCAATCATGCAACGATCAATGATGCCCCTTTCAAAGTTGACTCCTATAACATCATAAACATCAATAAGGGTGGGGAATGATTGTAAATACAAAAAAGATAGGCACAAATAAGAAATGACTTCTAGCATGCTTTGATGGACATCTAAATTAAATGAATACACTTCAAAATGAGAAGGATCTAAAAGCTACATAGGTATAAGATTGTACAATGAAGGATTATTTAAATGCATTAATTGATACTACTTATATAAACAAGATGCATCTATTTTTGGTAGCTTATTACTTAAGAATTCTAGAGTTAAGTATGTTGACTTGGACCAATTTTGAAATATGTGACCTCTTAGAAATTTCCTAAGAGGTTTATAAGTGAAGTCAAAGCATTTTGAAATGTCTTGTGTTTATTTGTGAAGACAATAACCAAGCTTTAGGCCAAACAAGTGTTACAACTACTCGACAAACATATTGACTCGGGGTAAAACTCTTAGAGGAAAATAGGATTAAACATTATATTCAATTTTGAATTGGTGTTAACTTGCTTGACTTCCCACATTCACCTCCAAAGTAAATTCTTTGTTTAGAGAATTATCACCTGCTTTAGTCAATATCATCACATAGTTATAATTAACATGTTAGGCAACACCTACAAACTTAGACCCATTATGATAGAACCCACGTTGATCCAATGATAAATTCATATTTTGATGAATTTATGTGCATTATTTAATTAAAAAAGTAGGAGAAAAGGAAATGTAAATAGGATACAATTACATTAAAAATAACAAAATAGTTTCATTTGATTAAAGCATAAATAATTGCATACTTGGAGAATTTTATTTTTTTTGTAGGAAACTAAAGCAAATAAATTTAAAAGGAATGCAATGTCTAAGATGTTGGTATGACATCCCATGGCAACATGAAAAAAAAATAAAAATAGACAACATCTTCATGAAAGCACAATGCCATATGCCAAAAAATGCTTAAATGCAAACTCAGATATAGGAAATGATGAATCATTTGAAGAATCTAGTGTTTGAGACACCAATTATCAAAGGAGACATTAAATGAGACGCCAAGTCATGTTTTCATGTGATCAATGTAATGTCTTAGATATTAGATTAATGCATGTCTCAAAGTAGTTTCTCATATACTTTATGTGCAACATCTCAAATGTTGTTCAATGTTAGACATTGTTAACATCATGTCTAAAAGTTATAATAAAATGAGCAAATTATACTAAAACCTTTTTGTATTTTACACGAATTACATTTAACCATACTATTTCTATTATTCTTACACTAACCTTCTTAATGTTTAAAAGTATTATACTTACATCCCTTATATATTACACTAATGTTGACGATTTGACAAGCGTACCAAAGTCACTTGTAACCGATGATGAGTATAAAATCATCTCCTCAAGAACTTGGTTGATATTTGACTAAATTATAATTATATTATTTAAGAAATCTAGTTTTAATTACAATAACATTCACAAGGGTTCATTGGTTGGGTTGTTTGAGGATAAAAAGTAAATGAAAACAAAGTTATAACAAAGTAATAACTAAAATTAAGATATCTTAAATGATTAAAAGTTGGGATTGAATTTTATCTAACTTTACTCTTTTATAACCTTAATAATCATACATATGAAAACTCTTAATCTATCACATTATCTTAGGATTATAGTCACCCAACTAATTCCTTAGTTTTGAGATCCTAAGTTATCCTTCATAAATATCAATTCATTACATACTTAAGAAGAACACTTGCATTAAGAGCATCAATAAAGATCAATGGTTGGTATTTTATTCCTAGCAATCCCAACCATTGGGTGTTTCATTCCAAATAAGATCCAGAAAATATTTTTCAATCGAATTCCAAATCAATATCATTTTACGATGATAAACATGTAACCAAGCATTAAGAGCATAAATGAACACTGAAGACTAAAAGAGAATAACTCATATATATGAAAATTAAGAGTTACATTAAAGTTTAATAGATTACATCCAATCTTAAAGAAAAGAGATCAACTACTCATTTCTGTAACATCTTGTTTTTAATTATATAAATATATTATATTTATTAGGATTTATAAATATTGATAACTTATTTAGATATAGATTTAGATTTACAAAATAATTTCTTTAGCCAAACAAAGATCTTGAATTTATTCTAAATAAGAATTAAAATTTTATGGATTAAAAACAAAATTAAAATGATAGTTTAAAGGAAAATAAATAGATAAATAATAAAGATAAAACAAATACAATTTCCATGACATTTAAAATGGAGAGATTGAGAAAAATAAATTTAAAAATAATAAACTAGATATTTAGAATAAGGAAAAATTGAATTTATAATTAATTAAAAAAAATAAAACTAAATAAATAAATTTATAAAATTTATTTAGCTATTCTAACAAAGAAAATATGAAAATAGATAAAGAAAATTATGAAAAGATTTATAGGAATGTTTAGAATTTTTTAGAAGCAAAATAAGTTAAATTAAAAAATAGAAATAGAAAATGGTAAAATAAAAAAAGAGAAAAAAGAAAAGAAAACGGAAAAAATTGTGGGAGGAATCAAACCGAAGCACATAGAGAGAGAGAGGAAGCACGCCTAATGACCAACTGAGCTACCCACTCAATGTAGTATATTTGCGTTTCATTTCATATAAGAGGTGCAAATAAATAAATGAAACACAAGTAAAAAGCATAGAAAAATAAAAAAGGTAATGGTTGGGTTCGAACTTGCCCCCTTAGGCACGATAGGAAGATAGGAAAAGTAGACTTGTCATTGAGACCACTAGACCCATCGCAGGTATTTTAGGATTTATTTAATCCTATATCTCTACCTTCTGTACCTTCGTTCCCAACAACCATAAAAGCTCCTTGTCAAAGCTCAAGAGTTCTCTACAAATTGTCGCCCAGCCTAGCCTGCCCTACCTCGTGATTCAGCGAAGCTACCATTAGCCTAAAGGAATAAAATAAGCCATGGAAGGTAGTGGGAAACGCTATAAAAGGTCGCGAAGGTCGAGCTCTGAAAACTCAAATCAGAGAAGAATTCTTCTCATCGATTCTCACTCTTCCCTCAACCAAAACACTCTCTTTCAATCCCAAAAGCTTCATAATACCTCTAGCATCAGTTCGGTTAAAGAAATTTGAAGAAACTCACAAAGAATCACAAGTTCGAACATTCACTAGAGCACTCGTCGGAAATTGCAATCCTTCGTCAAAAAATTCTAAATTGAGGTAGGAGGAGTCATTTTTTTCTTCAATTTCGACTGAGAAAATCATTTTATTATAATTGAATTTAGTTTTCAAAGAATTTAATGTCCTAAAATAAGGAATACTCCAAAATCGAATTGAAATCAGAGAAAACTGAAACTAGAATTTGGAAGTTTAATTTTGTGTTACCCAAACCATCAAGTATTAACTATATTATTCACCTTCAAATCATTCTGCTTAAAGAATTTTTTGGAATTCATAGAGAAAAACAAAAATCAAACCTTGAACAAGCTTCTGTAATTCGTTCTCAATTGTTTCAAAATTTGAATTTCAAAATGGATATCCAATGTTGATTAGATGAATGAACTGTCCACTACTTGATAAAGAAAAACACGAAAGAAGATAAGGAAAGAATTCAGAAGATTTTGAAAACAAATTCGAGTCAATTGAAGCTTTGTTTTCTAAAGAAGAAAGAGGAAGATGGTCATATGACCATTTTTCCCCTAGGTCTGAAAAAGACCAAAATACCCTTAGGCCCTAACTTTTGGATTTATGCTAATTTAGGTCAAGAAATAATTAAAAGGGAACTTCTACCTTAGAATTAATCAAGTCTTTATACAATTAGGTAAGTATAATTTTAAAAATTAAAAATTTGCAAAAATGACAAAAATCCCCTTAGTCTCAAAAATAATAATTTTAGTGTGTTATTTGCCAAATAAAACCAAGGAATGATTAGGAACTCTTTAAGGATAATTTGATTAAATTTATACTCAATTTAAAGATCAGATTCAGGGAGAAATACGCATAAAATAAAAAAATTTGTGAAAAATGACCAAAATACCCTTCCTTTGAAAATTTGAGTATTGTTGTTTAAAATCAAGGAAAATTAGTGACGATATCTTACATTGATATTACTGAGCTCCCCAAGACTATAAATTTTGAAAAATGATACATTCTCTCAAAAAATTTAAATTTTTATTGAAAATAACCAAAATGCCCTTAGTCAATAAATTTAGGAAAATTTGTAAAAATAGATAAATCTTTTGAAAATAAAAGAATGCAATACTTGTTTAAAATTAAGAGGAATGTTTCTTGTATAAAATTAGGATGACTAAAGAGTGTCTTCAATAAAATATCTAAATACCTTTTTTGTATAATAAAATTCTTGAACAAGCTTCGCAATAATCATACTGATATGTTGTACTATTAGATATTCTTAACTTTATCATTAAAAGAAACTTATATTTGAAACCTTAATATAGTAAGAAATGAAAGGTAAGAAAGTCGATAAGTTTCCTTGACTGAAAGGATCCCTCTGTAGTATAAAATTGACCAAAAAGAGTCAGTAATGATGGATGAATTGATAAGTGATATTGAATGATTGTTATAAAGTGGGAATTTTTCATTTGTGGATATTATTTGGATCTTATAACATAAGACTTGATTGAAGGAAGGAGAAATGAAACAACTAGATAAAACGTGTGAGATCAAAGAAAGGAGAAATGTAATGGGTTGACTATAGAAGATATTTGAGGAATGTATGCAGATTATGGACGTCCTTGGGGGTGTATAGGCACCAAGGTTATGGACTGTCTGAGAGTTAAGAAGTCACACAGAGCCGACTTGGTAATCCCAACAAAGTAGAGCATTACCAAGGTCAGTAGAAAGTATCTGAGCCTTGTACTAGCTCAAGATATCTACTCTTGATCATCACCCAATAAGTTGAAAACTATGGATATAGTAACACGTTTCACATAAGTCCTCAGTAGTCATTAGTAAAAGAGGCAACGAGGGATGCCAATGCGTTAGTAATAAATTAATAGGACACGTTTCGGTGAGTTGAGAGTTATCATTTCACAATTACACCAATTAAATGAGTTTGATGAAGATTTGATGACTCACTCATACAAAACTTATATTTTCAGGAAAAGATGTATGATGAATATCGTCCTCTATTCCATCTATCCATAACTTCCATCTGTGGTCGCTGGACTAGAGACCCCTTGCACCTGTAAAACACTTATACAGGTTATGTTTGTTTCGTAACGCCTTTTTTTATTCCTTGTATTTTATTAATAATGATTACCAAAGTTAACACGCAAATAAATTTTGAAGTTTAACTGATTTAGAGAGTTACAATTTGATGATAAGTTAACTCTTTGTACTATCTCCTTTTCAAGTTGTTCACTACATAGCAAACACAACATAACAAACAGTCATACATTCTTTTAAGCGACATGATGCAAATATTAGAAGCAAAGGTTCTTTTCCTACTTATTCTAATCTAACAGAAGCTTCAGATGGATCTTCTTCTTTTGTTGACTCTTATATGTGATTTACATTTCCAGCTTGAACTTACCCTATTGATGATTGTGGTGGTTGAGGGGTTGGTGGTCTTCTCTAATTACTGGTACATTTAGAAGTCTAGGTGGTGGAGTCTGAGAAAGAATGATTGCCAAGTTTACATGATGGAACTACCATGGTACTACTATGTTGGTGGGTCAAAATTCAAAGCGGACGTACCTGATGAAGGTATCATCACCTTGGACCCTATCATAGATCCATCTTCATTTTATAGGTAGAACTATCAGGTGGAAAAGTGGTTGAAACTCATGTGCCATGCTTAATCTATAAGGGAGGGGATTGTAGGAGTGAGTCATCAATTCAAGGATAGTATATAATAGGGGTAACCTTATATATAGTATACTTTTATCTCGTCATTCGAGCCCTAGTAGGTTCTTTATTCATCTTTGGGCCCTTCGTAGCCTCCTATACTACTAACTCTGAGAGGACTTACACGAGCGTATCATTTAATGTCAAATTTACAACTTTTTGGTTGACGATACTGGTACTTGGTCCAAGGGTATTCTCAACTAAATATTGGTAATGCTCTACTTTATCGAGGACGCCAAGCCGGTTTTGTGACACCATATTTTTTTTGAGCGGTTCATAACTTGGCACCTTATCTACCTCCAAGGTCTCGCTAGAGCCTGCGTACATTCCTTTGGTACCTTCTGTGGTCAACCATTGCATTCTCCGTCTTAAATTCTCACTCAATAGGGTTTCAAACTCATGTACCATCGTTATCTCATCTGTCACCTCCTTTGTTTCTTTTTACAATGGTACTGATATCTTGACAAGATTCTTAATGGACAATAATTCATTTATACATTACAATCATTCTAGATGGTATCATCATTGTCTTAGCATATATCAAATCATCGTCTATCCTATGGTTTGACCGAAAATTTCTGTCACTAATGGATAGTTAACAGGTAAATCTACCTTCCATAGATAGTAGAGTTAATCAATTTACATTTATATCATCACACAAAACATTTAAATGCACAATCCATGTATGATAGGGCAGGGGTAAAAATGGTCATGTATGATAATTTTATTTTATTTTTGCTTTAGAAGGTTCCAATAGGGAAAAATTCAATTTTCTAATGTAGGGGTATATTGGTCATTTATATAAAATATGGTTTTCTAAGATTTTTTTTTTCATAATTCTACCTGGATTATTTTATATGTAAGTTTATAGAGCTTTCCAAATAATTTCCTACATTTCAAAAAGCTAATTTATAACTAAAAAAATAATTTTTTTTATAGGCAAAGGCATTTTGATCATTTTAAAAATATTTACAAAGTTCAAGGTTTTTCTTATATTTTAACCCATCACTTATGAAAAAGAACCTATTAGCAAATAAAATCACATTTCTACAGTTGGAATAACTTAGGAATGATAAAATATTCATTTTTATACCATAAGGGTATTTTGGTCATTTATGAAAATTTTACCTTTTTAAATATTTATTTCAGATTCTTGCGCCTAAATTTCTATGTTAGATAATACTCTATTTAACAAGGTTTTTAGGCTATTTTCTAGAAATTAAAATGGCCTAAAAGGACAAAAATACTTGCTTTCATACCTTAGGGGAAAAATAGTCAAGTTAAAAGTATAATTTTATCTTTTAGGATTTTGAATCTTCCAAAGTGATATTAAGATTCTTTATATGTTTCCAAAATGGATCCTAAAATTTTCATTCAAGATTTTAATTCAAAATAGATCAATTTTTTTTAAATTTCTATTTGCATCCCTCATTTCTTCTTATAATTACTATTTGCACCCCCCTCTGGTTCTTCTTCTTCCTTTGTTCAAGTTCGAACCAGAGGGGCTTTGAAACTTGCTTCTCTCTATTCGAGCTTGAATCTTTCAATTAATGGTGTCAATAGTTTGCAAATACAATTTAAAACGTAAAAGTAATAATAATTTAAGTAATTGATAACTCCACCTACCTTTCCGGCAACTCGCAGCGATGTTTTGGCTTAGGGACTCAAGTTGGAGTATTTCTTGTCTGTTTCCTTTGGATTTGGACTCTAAGTGTTGCCCGTGAAGTTCCAAATGTGTCTAGGATGATACGGATAAGGGGTCGTGAGGTTTTGAGTAGGAAATTGCAAGATTACTTTTGCGATTTTTTGATTTCTTCTTCTCCTCGATTGGGTTTATTTATAACGTCTCTGGTTTTAATTTTTCCATTAATCTATTCGCAAAGGATGGGTGAAGCTTGTCGTGGCTGAGTTAGGGCGGCAAGCTTAGGGTAGGCAGGTTCCTTGGCTCGACGTCTAGTCACGTTTTATTGGTGGGTTGCGTTGCGTGTAGTCTTATACAAAAAAGAGTGTGTTACTAACACCAAATGCAACCTGGCCCGACAGTTAAGATGTTGGGTTTCAGGCGCAAGGTCTTGCCTTCGAGTTTCGCTTAGGGAACTTTCCCCCTTTTACATTTTAATTGTTTTAAGTTCTGCATTTTTAACATTTGTAGTTATTACGACATCACATAACTACCCACGTGAGTAGCTCAGTTGGTCCGCGCTTTCTCTCTTCTCTCCTTCCTCCTAAGGGTCACAGGTCCAACCCCTGGTTCGCCCTTCCTCTTCTTCTCATTCCTTTTTCCTTCTCTTTCCTTTAATTCTTATTTCCATTTTTCTTTTTTTTCTTTTTATTTATTCTATTTCATGTTTTAAATTTCTATAAATTCTATTTTATCTTTTTAAATTCTAAAAAAAATCCTATAATTCCAATTATATTTTCCTCCTCTAAATTAAATTTTCTTCTTTTAAAAAACTAATTATGTTGATATAAATTAATTTATTTGTATCTTAATAATTATTTAATTTCACTTAATTCATAAAATTTTATTTTAAACTCCAGAAAATTTTATTTTAACTT
>JAMLFT010007501.1:0-14727 GCA_026544285.1 Pachyrhizus erosus | reverse complement strand
TTAAATAAATTTAAAAATAAAAACAAAATAAAAATTTCATTAACAATTAAATATTAAAATCAAAAACAAAAATATATTTAACCCTAAATACAAGCAGAAATTTATTACGGGCAAATCTTAGTTACGGGCATCTTCTGCGAAAATAAATTTTACTACATACTCAACGGCAAGGTTCAAGCTAAGTAATCAACTGAAGAAGATAGAAAACTTTAAAAGGAGAGAGGAGATTATCCGCACGTTGTGATGCCAATAAAAAAAAATAATAAAAATCACCAGTGTACCTGAATGGCAATCACAAGACTTGGAACAATTAGCAAGAGAGTAGATCTGGTTCTCTTATAATGAAGAGCATCTACATTTGAACTTGTTTTGTGCAGTATCAGAAGGTTCATCTGTCAGTAATAACAAGAAGCAAAAGAGGAAAGCAAAATGTATAATGTTTCATTTGGATTCAACCTATGAAAGAGAAGCAACATGTAAAGCCTAAATCCTCTAAAACTTAAAATTACTAAAATAACATGATATAGAATGCTCACTTATGACGCTAACCAAAAAATGAGTACTGAATCAAGAGAAAAACTGAAACAATATCACTTATTTGATGTTGACGGCTGGAGGGTCAAATACCAGATGTATTAAAAATAGTGATGCTAACCGCAAAATGAATGCTAAATACAGATCAAGCTAATAACAAGAGCAACAGCGACATTGAGTTAGGGCTTCATTTATTCCAACCTATAAACTACAAGGAAAGGAAATGAACATGTAGTGTTACACAAATCTTGAGCAAGAATTTTCCTCATGAAACATGGCACATTTCTTAGGTGATTTTCCAAGATAAATTCATGAGCAGATGATAAGCACCACACGACTACATCCTGTCCTGGCTAAACACACATATTTAACCTATTTATGACTTTAATGTTTTGAAAGTAAGAACAGAGGAGCAGACAACTACATTAGATTCCATCTGAAGAATAAATACAGCCAATCCATAACATTTGACATATGGTTGAGCAGTCAAACTATACAAAAAGTATATGCGAGCCCTTCAACATGACTCTGAAACAACTAATATGATCTGAAACAACTAATATGTTCAACATTTTCCATTGTGTGTTTGCGTGACTATGAAGTGGCATCAATTGGTGAACCTGTTAAAGAGGACAAACTTAATCTTCAACTTATCCTGGGTCCGATCCAATCATCATCTGTGGATCAACTGGTTAAACATACAAGCAATTCAGAAACAGGCAACTGCAGCCCCTGGTTTTAGCTCCATTTTTCCATATGCTGCAGCTAAAAATGAATGATAATCATTTCACACTGAATATGGAGATAGCAACTCTCTCTATCTGACCTCAATTTTGTGGGCCGCCGTGTAAGGTAAAATGAGTAAGAAAGAAGAAATGAAAGTTTAGCCGACAAACACCTGAGTTAAGGTTATCCTATCCACCCCAAGTACTAAAAAATCAAAGATGAAGTGACCCAAGTAGGGACTAGATTAACTAAGTAGCATAGAACTGTTACAGTAGGTTGAGGAACAGTATAACGGATCCATAATTGAACATCAATCCGCAACTGATATACGCCTAAACATAACACGTTCAATTGAAGAAGCACTCGTACATGCAAAATCAACCGATGGTCTGTTACATCATACAACAAATATAGACGGTAAACTGCAAGAACATCCTTTTGCGGATGGCTTGAGAATTAGCTTCCAAAATGGTATCTAAGTTATACAAATAAAATGAACTTGACAACTACCAAAAATAACACATCCTAGTTCAACCCCCTGCAAACTCTTTTTTAGTACGAGAAGTTTCCTTTGAAAGTACTGACAAAGGCTAAAAGTTGAAGTTGTTTTAGCAAAAGCAGTACAAGTTATGAGAAAGCTTGAAATAGGAAAGTCAAAGCAAGGACTGCTTTTACAGCAGGGATCTTACTAAAATTATGATTACACTCTCCAAAGGCTTCTACTAAATAAAAACTTTAGTCCATTCTAATAATGGACCCACAATCAAATTTTACTTGATAACAGAGAACGTAATGATGAGCTAGAGTGAAGAAAAGCACGTAAAGTTTTTAGAGTAATGGGAGGGAATTCACCTTTCACCAAACTGCATTGTTAACGTTTTAGTCATGCATACATCACCTACCTTTTCTTTCACTTTCACTATAACGAATGGAAAGGAAAATATTAATTTCTTAGCATAGCAATATTGTATAAACAGATTAGTAATTATATTATAGGGAAATAAGAAAGAGCATGGCTGAACAGACAATAGCACTGAATAGAAATCCACTATAATGGGTTTATCCTTTAAAAACTTAATCCACACAAAAGAGGAAACAAAGTGAACCTTAGAAAAGGATCCTTTTTAGTCTACCGCCTGTTTGAAAGCAACCCCTTTGCTTTACTGACAGGGACCCTTCAACACCTTCAAATTCTGTTCGTCCTTAACTAAAATAAACCACATGTTCCTCATTAAACACCTTTCCTAGGTCAAGGTGTGCTAGTCTTCAACAATACCAAGTCATCACGAAAACACAGGAGGAATAAAATACACTATTATTAAAATGTGTACAAAATTCATTATCCAAAGGCTTTGTCAATTGCCATATAGTGCTCTTGGCTTGGAGGAGCTTTATAAAATTGTGTATATAATATGTTTGAATTGATAGAATCATTGATATATTTAATCATAGAAACTTTTAAGTCATAAAATCATTTCATTTCATTTCACGACCCAGCCTTAATTATCTAAACTTAATCTTAGATTAACTAACCTACGGTGTTGAGTTGAAGATGTTATGCGTTACGAAAAGAAATAAAGGAAAGTATTGCGGTGATTTTTTTTTTAATTAAAATTAACTGATGGGCCCAATAATCTTTGATTGTCTGTAGGGGACCACTGTGACTAGTGAGTAAGAGTGTCAGCCCAATAAAATTAAAAAAAAAATCAAAGGAGACCCTCCGTTGTGCTTGCATTTCTTTGTGAAATCACTAGAGCAATTACTTAACACATCCTTAATATATCCTTATCTATTCTTTTAACTCTTTCATTTAAATCTCAACTCCTAATAATAAATTCAACAATATATTACACATTACAAATTACTCAATTTATAATTGTATTAAAATAATTTTAAAATATTTAATCTATAAGTTTTGAAATATAATTATAGATTAAGTAATATATAATTATATATTTTAAAAATTAAATAATTTCTAATATATATATTTAATAAATTGCTGAATGCATAATATAATTAAAAAAATCAAACACTTAAATATAAAAAATAATAGTATTTATATTTATTTGGATCATAATTTTTACTTATACGATGCAGGATGCATTAAGTAACTACCATTTACTGATTAAGCCTAGTGTCTAGTATCTGGTCTTTTCCGATGCTTTGTTGCATTGCTGGTGGGCTGTTGTTGGGCCTGTCTCCCCCGAACGTTTCATTGGCATCCAAAAAATGAACACTATCACAGAACTACGAGTGAAAATTATAGTGAAATGAATTAAAATTTGTTAAATTAAAGTTCAATTTTATGATAAATAAAATGATTGCTTTGCTATAATTTTATCAGATTAGAATCCTTAACTGTTTGCTTCTTGTACTGAATCAACTATAATATATGTAATGAACGAATTATTTTATACATCGGTAGTAAAAGAAATTCCATGCTGCAATGCATGATGCGAAATGAATCGCCTGAATCAGAAGACTATTTTACCAGTGAAGCAATGTAAAGCCATTAGAACAAACTGAAAACCATATAACTAAAAAGGAAAAACAACAGAAGGAGCAACACTAAAAATAATCAGAAGTATATAGTATACCATGTATGTAATTCAATGAAGAAATTCTCTCAAATATCTCCACTACAAAGCTGTGCTATATACCCTCCTCTCTAGAAGATGTACAATTCATCTAAAAACAAAACGTTACGTGCATAACTAATTAGAACTCATTCCTTGCCACTTTCCATTATACCCCCCATCTTGCTAAAACCATAACGGAAAAAATGATTAAAAAGAAAAGAAACTTAAAAGATCTCCACAGAAGTTTATGTATTAGGCTTTCTGAGGAGAAATTTTCACACAGATTGCATTATTATTTTCTTCGCTGCCGGTCAGAATAGGATCTAGCAGGTTTGACGGCATTTGCAGGTTGTGGAGGCCTCAAAAGCATGGTTTGGGAACGTGTAACCATGTCTACCATGGAAGGGGTTCGGTATGCATTCACAAAACTGTTGCTGTCTGTAGAATCTCCTCGTGCAGTTGCTCTTTGCCATGAGTGAGCACACAATCCTGAGAGAACATAAGCCCTTCCAGACTGCTCATAAACGCGTTGGCTTGCCATCCTCTCTTGCATCTCCTTCAGTTCAGCAAAAAGAGAGATGCATAGTTGATCACCAGCTTTAGCAGACATAGTTTCAGACAATGCCTGCTGACATCTCTCTAGAATAGAAACTGCAGCAGACAAATCACCGCGTTCAGCTTTAACTCTAGCCTCAGCCATTGCCTCAGCAGCTCGAAGTCTGTTTCGCTGCTTGTCTACTTCTATTGACACAACTACATTTCTAGCTACATCAGGTCTCTGAATCTTCACTTCACTGTTTACTCCCAACCCCACCATTTCTTTTGTGATCGGATCTCTATAAACACCTCTAACTAACAACAAAGACGTCTCATCACTAGACTTATTGACCGGAACGTTGACTGTCACCAAAAAATCTTTTTCTTCTTCAGCATACAGATCTCCTACCTTGATAGATGCCATTTTTCCTTTGTCAATCAAGCTAGTTTGGTAACTTCCTACTTTTACTGAACCAAGTCGCAGTCTGGGGTGAACACACCGAACTTCTACCTGTAATTCCTGAACCACCACACTCAATAGTCCCCCAATACACTGTGCAAATGCATCCTGAATCACATCCTCATCTTCAATGAAGGAAAAAGTGCCCCCAGATATCTCAGAGATTGAGTGCATTGCAGTAGAATCATGGTCAACACCAAAGCCAAATGCATGCACTGGTATATGCAGACCCAGACCATTGTTCTGATGAATGGAGTTTGGGACAAGTGATCGGTAATCGTTTCCAACATCGACCCTGCTACTGCTTATGGATGAATCCTGTCCATCAGATAGTAATATGATACTGCCAACTGGGTTTTTCCACTTGCGGTCAACAAACACTTTGGCACCTTTCCTCAAGCCTTCAGCAATGTTTGTGACACCGTTTGGAACCAAAGAATTAACAGCCTGCAGTGCCTCCTGCTTTCCAGTATCAGTCATCCTGCGAAGAGGAAAGATGCGGCGGGCTGTGGAAGAGAAGGTAATGACAGAAAGCCGGTCTGATGAACTCAGATTCTGTATGACAAAAGCCATAGCTCGTTTCAGCAGCGCAATCTTTGTGCCTGACATGCTACCACTCACATCAAGAACTGTGACAAGATCAACTGGAGCACGAGAATTTTGAGCTGATGAAGGTGATGATGATGATTCAGAATTGTTTATGGGTCTCCCTGAACGAGGGGGAGCTTTGAGATGAATTAATACGGCAAAATTATCATGAGAGGCTGATTTTGGAACAGCTGAAACTTCAGGATATGTTCTGATCTCCATTGTGTTTACTACATTGTGATCAACCCCATTCATATTACCGGTAACTGAAATTTGTTGATCCAAGACTTCATCATCATCATCAAAGATCGCCGGCTCAGTAGCATCATTAGGAGATGCATGTTGTGGACCTGTACTAACTTGTTGGGAAGGAACCCTCCCTAAGAGAGTTGTCCAGGAATCATTTCGTGGTGAATTTACTCGGTTGATGTCATGGGAGACCTTAGAAGCGCGACTATGGAAAGGAACCTCTTTCCATTTTGCTCTGCAGACGGGGCAAATCCGGTTCCCGTGTTTTACATTTGATGTAATGCATTGGAAATGGAACGAGTGAGAACACTCTGCAGTAAAAATGGCATGTCCCTGCCCTGGTTTCATTGAGTTCAGGCAAATTGCACATGTCCCCTGCAGATAATGTAGAACAAAATGTGAGGAAAGGAAGACGTGATAATACAGACTCTACAAACTTTACGAACTTCCCTTAAACCAACATGGAGGTTGAGGAAACGAGACATGTTGATGTCATCTAGAACACTAACTAGGACAGTGAAAATCTAACAATCTGTTTTACACTCACCACTTAAATCGCACCTCATGTTGTAATAACACTGTCACCATTGCTATTTAATACTAAATTTTCATAACAAAGCTATTATGAATGCCTAATAACTAATTATGGTTGGAGGAGTAAAGTTGGCATGCATATAGGTCATTGACAAAATACAATAATTTTTTAAAAAAACAAATTTCCATTCACATGTCATTTCAAGTGAACTCATTCATATTTCATATCCATTTATAATTTTCCTAACATTTATGGAATGAAGTTTTCTATTTTAATTTGAATCAAACAAAAAATCACTAGTGAAAAAAGTGTCCATAAGGTAATGATCCCACGATCAATACCAATTCGCCATTAGTCAAGCTTAAAAATAAAAAAAGCCAGCATCGTCAAGACTTAAAAATAGTATTTATTTTATTAAATTATTCTAATTTCTTAAAAATTATAATACAATTTTAAAATTTTCAAAATATTAATTTTATTATTATTTAATATTTTATTTTGTGTTGCTTAGAAAACTGTTTATAAAATCCGCGAAGCTGAGCAATGCCTCAATAAAGTAATATAAAGTATTTATAAATAAATGCAAAATTTGGAAATGTCACTATTAAATTATTTTGTCCAACACTGCCCCTTCTGTCTGGATGCAGGTCCACTACTAAGACCAGTGCATAAAAAGATGAAATAGAATGCTACCCATCTTTACAGCCATAGACGACAATTTACTATTAAAATGCTTAATTAACAAACTCGAGGATTCCCATGCAAATCTACAACTATATAAAGCTTTTTCGTTATCTAAAAATGTCAACATTAGGTGGTCAAACACACACGCGCACACAAGAACGAGAACAAGGAAAAATAAACAACAATCAAAATACGACTTTCAGAAAGGCAAACGCAAATTGCAACTCTAACATTGAACTTTTCGAGAATTCAATTAATAATGGTAAAATAAAAAGTCATCAAAAGAAGCAGAAATCAAAGATGATTCATTCATTCTTGTTCTAATCCCATGCTTTTCTTTGTTAGCAGCTGGATTTTCACAAGTAACGGTTAAGGGGTATTTGACTCTATATGGTTGGCACTGAGCAAAACAAGGCGTTCAATGAGTGAAACAATATAAAAAGATTTGACAGGCCACAAATGCAATGCAACCCTTTCATTACCGTATACGTTGTATGCTCTCATCATCTTATTTAATATCATCATATTACAAGAGAGACTCAAATTAAAAGTTAAAAAAAAAAAAGTAAAATCTGTTATTATTTGTAATGGGGTCCCTTAAATTATTTGTGTCGATCCAAATAACTCTCAAACATGCACTTGCCTTTTGAAGGGTACTACACATGGTAATGGATATGAAAGCAACACTAAAACGATGAAAAATAAATCATCTCCAGAATATGGCATTATTATTGATTATCCCCAAGTAAAAAGACCAAAAATAAATCTTTTGAAAACAAAAAAATCTTAATAACCAGTTTCTATTGTTAGATTTGTATTGAAAATTACAAAAATGCACTATCACATTTTCTCATGAAAACTTTTTATTTTTGCTTCCTTAGCATTTAAAAAAAAAAACCTAAGAAGTGATTGAAAAATTAAAACCAAATATCTATTTAGCCTTTAGCGCTATCTCTTTGTAATCCCGGAACACTAAATTAAAAAGGAAAAAAATAAATAAATGCAATGAATGAGTTTCAACCCATGTACTGAAAAACTTGAATCAAAATCTACAATAACCGAAAAAGGAAATTGAAAAAGATTGGTTAAAAAAAAAAAGACTCTAACTTTCCGTTGTGAACGTGGAAAATGTTAATGGGCAATGCGAACCTTGGAGGATTTGGATTTGGATCTGGGGAGGCGGAGGCCGGAGACAGAGGTTGTCGAAGTGACGGAGCGGTGGCCGGAGGAGTCGGCGGACGGTGAAAGGCGGTCGGAGAAGGTGGTGGCAGAACTGAGAGAGGGGGAGGAATGTTCCATAGTGTTAGGGACTTGAACGCACATGTTGATCCCAATAGCAAGCTTCATTTTTCTCCATTTGCTTCCCATTTTGATCGAAAAGGGTTACCGTTCAGATCTTGAAGTAGTAATGAGACAGTGTGAAGGAGCAAAGCAAGTCTGAATGAAAAGTTTGTATTTGAATGGCTGTGAGCATTGGAAGGCGAAGAGAGAAATAATAAGTGGGGCAGTTGCAAAGGAATGAAGAGAGAGAGAAAGAGGGAAGAGTTTATGTATAGTGTGGTGTGGTGTGGTGAGGGATGAATGAAGAATGAAAAGAGGGATGAGTGGACACACCGGATAGAGGGAAAGTTTGTTAAGAAATCGCAGAATTCTAGCAAATCATTAACCAAATCTGAAGGAGTTATTGGCTTAACAAAATTACGCCATTTATTTTTTATGGATGTTTATGCATTCAGTTGAAAACACAAGTGCTTTTGTAACAAATTTAAAATGTATATAACTTATTCAATATTTATGTTTTAAATCATTTAAAATAGTTAATAGAATTTTTCATGTTGATCGATGATAATCAATTCCTAAAATTACAGAAAAGAAACAAAATTAACAAGTACCGTTAGAAATAGAATAAAAAAATAGTATTTTAACTCAAGATTTTGTATGGAGTACATATATACTATAAATAATTATTTAATTATATAAATTAAAATTATTTTATTATTTTTTTTCCACAAATTTGACGATAGTAATATAATTAAAACAATAATGATTTTTTAAGTCGACTACAATATTTTTAACATAATATAATTTGCTAAATTTTAAAATAAAATATTTTTTAAATTAAATTTAAAGATAATAATGCACAAAAATTAATTTAAATTTGAATATAATAATTTAATCATCACAATAATATTGTTAAGATAATATATTTTTTCAAATTTTAAAATAAAATAAATTTGAATTTGAATTTGAATTTGAAGATAATTGCATATTTATAATAGTAATCAATATAATTCAAAATTTTAAACAATAGTAAATTTTATAATAAAATAATTTAGTTTAAATTTGAGGATAATCATATATGTATAATATTATTATTATTTAAATTTGAAAATACATTAAATCTTAAAAAATTAGTTTCACTCTCATAAGTTCTATATACAAGTTGCTACGTAATAAGAAGATAAAAAAAAATGAGTTAATTCAGAGAATAAGGCTAAAATGAACACTCAGATTTAGAATATAGGAGTTGGAAAAATTAGAAAGCTTTATTTTACTATAGACTTGCAATTCATAAAATAATTCTGGTTGACCTAAAATTAGCTAGCATTTTAATCCTGCAAATGTTTAAGGTAAATACTTTTTATATAATTTAATCATATAATTATATAAATCAAAATTATTTTATTATATTCTTTTAATGAATAAAATTAATATAAAATAATATTTAATTTATTCAAATTTTAAGATGACAGAATAACTATAGTAGTAATATTTTTAACACAATAACATTTATTAAAACATAAAATAAAATAGAATTTAATTTGAATTTGACGATAATAACATTCTAATAATTAATATAATTTAAATTTAAAAATAATAGTAAAATATGATTTAAGTTGAATTCAAAGATGATAACATACTTATAATAGCAAGGAATTAAATTAGAAAAATTTACACAATTTTAACTAGTCAATCTCACTTTCATAAATGGTGTGTAAAGATTGTTGTATAACAGGGAAAAAAAGAGAACGTAAAAAAAAATAATTAATTGAGAGAATGAAGACAATAAAGTTTTATTTTCTAAAATAATTATGCAAATTTATAATACAAGAATAGATAAAATTACAATTTTTAATGAGTTTTTTCTAACACAAAAAAATTAAATTTAAAATCTGATTTAAACAAAATTAAGCATATATTACCTAAAATAACTTTTTATCAATAAAGGATAACGTTTTATGTTTTTTTTATGTTAAGTTTTGTGATTTTCAATAAAAAAAAGTTATTAATTATTTTTTAAATCACTAATATCTTAAACCACCCGTTAACAAAACACGATTATATTTAATGAATTTTTAATGTTCCACACTCCCGCTTTTGGTACATTTTTGTATTTATCATATCATCATCTTTAATTTATAGTTTATTCCTTTCATTTTATTTTTAATTATCATATAAAAAAATTATTTTAAAATGATTGTTATTTTAATTTTTTAATATAATATTAATTATTTTTATTTTTAAAAATATATTTTTTAATATTATTATTGTTTTATACTGTATTTAATAAAATCAATTAAAATTAAAGTTGTTTTAATAAAATTATTTCTTTCTTTTATTTATTAAATAAAAATTTTAATTTATATAAAATAATTTAAAATAACAAGAAGAAAATGAGTAATATTTTATATTTGTCGCACATGGCAAACACCAACCGTAAAATGTGAATGACCCACCCCATTAATATTTCTATTTACATGAACTGGCCCCACTCATTAATACAAGCATCAAAAAAGTATGCTCTGTTCCGTTTGAATTCAATGTCACATACGGTATATATAAGGCCTTCCCCAACTAGTAAGACTTTTGTTTTGTATGCGCACCTTTTTAATTTAATTACAAATTTTAAAATATAAATCAAGAAAAATATTTACAATTAAATAAATCAATAATAAATAAAAACATATTTTAAATATAAATAATTAATTTAAGAGTACAAAATAATTAATTTTGAGAGGAAATTTTGATATGAAAGAAAATTTTAAAAAATTAAATTAACCAAGTTAAGAATTAAAGGAAAAGTTAACATGAAAATAGAAAAAAATAATTATTTAAAATATATTGTGAAACTTAAATTTACAATATAATAAGGTACGGTAATAATTATAGAATCACACATTTATTCAAGAAAAATATCCTAACCGTTCTCTAAAAAATATAAAAATATAATTTATTATTTTTACCTGTTTGGGTTTGAAGGCTGCGTTGTCTTCATCCATGGGCCATCTAGGTTTGAAAATCCGCGTTAATTTTTATTTAATAGAAACTTCAGATTCTGGTTTTGCTTTCGAATAAGCAACTTGAACATATCGCACTGCGGTGCTGCACGAGAAAGTTCAAAATCTGGTTGACTTCATTTTTATAAGTAAAATAAATAGATAGAAATATGGTTCCATTACTAACTTATGAGCTGTTGTAACAAAGAAGATCGCCGACAAAAACAGAAACAATTTTTTTATGTCGACAGGCTTAATCAATTGAGAGACAAATTTTCGTAGCTATCTATAAATAGCTTATTTAAAGAAATATAAGTTGTGAAATTATATCAGAATATTTGAGTTAATAAAAAAAAATATTTAATATTTCAGCGCCATATTCTACTTCAAAAAAAACAAATGTGAACAGTGAGTTGACATATCCGAAGATCTCAGCAATTACATATAGTCCCATATACTAGTGTAATCAAAATGTGTGGGACTTGTGCGGACATTAATTTTATGTATTAAATTATAAATTTATCTGTTAATATTCTAATAATGTTATTATTAATACTATTATATATGTATGTATTAAATTTCATTTATGTAATAAAGAAGTCCTTTAGTATATTAGTGCAGTGGTTAAATATGTTGATGATGAAGTTTAAAATCCAAGGGTTTAATCTCATCTTTAATATTTTTATTTTTATTTTTTACATCTCACGTCATACTATGTCACCGACACATTAGAATGTCCGCTGAGTTTCACTCTCTCACCTCTAATTTGAAGCAAATGTAGAATTTGCCAACAAAGCAACAGTGTTATATCTTTTGTCTACAAGATTCACCAAAAACATTTCAAGAAAACATTATGCATAGAAACCAAAAATCCCTACAGACATATTTCATACATGAATGAGTTGGAAATCAAAATCATGAGACTAGTTTTGTAAAAAGACATTAGTCGCCTTAGTTACAGGCTCCTTCAAAGCCTAAACCTAACTCCCAATGTCTTGAGATGTTTTTACAAAATCCTAACAACTATGGTGGAAATCCTCAAATTCTCTTCGAATTGCTCAATCATCTCCTCAAATTAGGAGTAATGGAGTTGCAAGTATGACTTTGCAAGTTTCCGATTTGGTTTAGTTTGGAGAATTGGATTCCATGCAATATTTGAAAAAGACAGGGAGACAAAAAAATGGAAAGGAAGCTTACCCTATTGCATTTAGGCAGAGAAGGCCTAAGACACTTAGTTCTGCCCAACAACAATGTCAGGCTCGAAGACGGTGACACTTCTTTCCACCATCCAGGAGTCAAGAACAACCTTTTGAAGTTATTTCATTGTTTTTAAATTTAAGGTCAAATGGGTAAAATACAATCATCTTTAAAATTTATTTTTATTTCAAAATAATTGTTACAAACTATTACATGTCACTCATTTTAATTATTAAATATTTTAATAATATATTTTAAAAAAAAAATTTACTTTATCACCATAAATCACTTATAAAAGTGATTAACCTTCACATCACTACTAAAATATTTTGAATAATTATTAAAAAAATATTGTTAACAGTGTTCAATATCAAATATTTTACTTAATTGATTGTTTTAATTAAGAAACTACATATATAGAATGAGAAAAATACATAAAAATAATAATAGAATAAATTTGATAAACTTAATTAACAATTAATCATTCATTAAAACTAAACTCAAGTTTACTATTTTACTTTACGGAGAGAAAGAGAGATGTATTTATAAATATTTACAACTATTAGGTAATTATTATAGTGGAGATATTTTATTTTAGTGTACATTTTTTGTTAGATATTTTTATCTTAAATTTTTATTAAGTAATCATAACAAAAAATTACTTGCTCACTTTTATATTTTATTTAACCTTTTATTGTCTCTTCTTCTTTTAATTTATTTTTAAAATATATAAAAAAATAAATAAATAAAATATCTCTTTCCTCCCAGTATTTATAAAAAAAGTTAATATGATTTTAATAAAGACAAATATTAATCCAAGAGACACACAAAATTTGAATGATGATAAAAAAAAAAACACCTGGGCTCATTCTTTGGAAATCAAATATCTTAATTGTTGCAGAAAAACAAGAATTTTTTGCTAGGTAAACCACAAGAAAACACCGTATAGCCGATTTGAGGATAAATTTTTTTATTGAAGTGAGTAGTTACAACTTGGATAGCTATTAATAATTAAAATTGAGATTTTCACGTCAAGTGTAGTTGAAAATAAAATTGAATGGTCAATTCTTAAAAAATAATTTCGTGGTTATATGGTCCATTAGAATTTTAGATGAAATTTTGATCATAAATTATTTGATTTCTCAGTTATTTACATTATTATTGTCTATTATGTTTTTGCACTATTATACATGTGGGATAAATAATTTTAAGATGTGATAAATAAATTTAATAAGGTTAATTAAGATTTAATTATACTTTTTATATTTAATTTTTAATTTTTAATAAATTTTATCTTCAATAAATCAATTTAATATATTTTATTTTTAATTTTTTAAAATTTAAATTTTACCTTTCCTCGTTTTTTTGCTGAAAGTAAAATTTATTAAAAAAATTAAGATTAAGACAAAAAGTATAATTAAATCTAAGATTAACTATTTGTATAAACTTATAAATTATAAATACTAAGTGTATACATCAACCAATGCGACAACTATATTTACATTATTATTTTCTATTATGATTCTGCACTAATGTAAATGTAGGATTAATAATTTTAAGATGTGATAAATAAGTTTAATAAGATTAATTTGTATAATTTTTTATTATTTAAAGAAATATATATTGGTTATTTTTTTTTTCTAAAAATAAGATTGTTTTTGTAATTATGAAATAAATAATAAAAGAATAACATGTAATTTTGCAAATTAATGTATGTACCCATATTAAATTACTGAGTTAATCAATCCCTTTATATTAAATTTACATTGATTTTTTCTTCAATCAACCTGTAAATGCAAAATTAATACGAGACGTATATTCTTTAATGAACAACACAAATTATATATAATATTTATTTTATAATTATATATTAAATTTTTAAATCAATTAATCATTTTATTTTAAATTTTGTATTAATTTTTTCTTCAATCAATGTGTAAATGCAAAATCATTTAGGAAATATATTCTTCAATGGGCAGCATGAATTATACATAATACTATTTTATAACTATATGTAAATGCAACAATCATTAATTATATAAAATATAAAATCAAGGTGAGCATATTTTTTAGACAATTGTCTTATAAATTAAAATTTAAATAATAATGTAATTATATTGGTGCATTGATTAATATTATCCTTTATTACTTAAAATAATATACATGATAAAAAAAAAATTCTCCTCAAATTTTTAAAGATAATCTTTGTAATTTTAAATACATTAAAATCGTGACAAAAATTCAAAATAAAATTAAAAGAAAAGTGATACATATGTTTTTAATTATCATTTATGTAAAATTAATAAATATAAAAATAATAATAAATCATTTATTTTAATTAGCAAAAATATTAATTATTTT
>JAMLFT010007500.1:0-14730 GCA_026544285.1 Pachyrhizus erosus | reverse complement strand
TATATATAAGAGTGATCAAAGGACTCTTGGAATAACTTTAATAGAGTTACTTCCATCTTTACCATTTAATTTTTTGAAATCTAATTATTGTAATAAGTAATTAATCTTAACTATTAGAATTCAAAAAAATGAATGGAAAAGATGGATAATAACCCTCAGAATTACTTCAGGAGTTATTTGATTCCTCTTTATATATATATATATATATATATGAAATTTGTTTCTCATATTCAGTTAACCCTAATTTCCTTAAACTTTTTAGTTGATATTAAAAATATAAAATGATATATAAGATGCATGTTTAGGGAGTGAAGTTCACTCATCCATGAAAGGGAATGTGGGATAGTGGAGACCTAAGAAAGCAATTAGTTTTACTTGTTTATTATATCCTAGTATTGTACAAAATAAACATTTAATTTATGCAACAAAAATTTATACTTTATAATAAATAAATTTCTCTAAATGTATAAATTATATTATAATTCAAATTATAATAAATAAATATTTTTAAAAATATAAATTATATTTTATATTTGTGATAAACAATTTCTGTTGTGATATTATTATTTTTAATCATTGATAATTTCTTTTAAAAAATCAAATTCAAGTTAAAACTAAACATATTGAAAATTATAGATTAAAAGATATAAGAAGTTAAACCATTCAATTGATATTAAAAGCATAAGAATATATTCATTGAGTTGCAACTTGTTAAACCATTGATATTAAATGCAAAGATCATATATCATATGTATGCTAGAAGAGTAAAGTTGGCCACTCATGAGAAAAAAAGTATTCAAATGAAAATGAATATAAGAGATAATTAGAATAGTAAAGGCCTTAGAAAGGAAATAATCTCTCTCTCTACATACAATACTTGTTAGAACTATAACCATATACAAACTCACAATTCATTTTCTTGAAATTTAATTGTTATGATTAAATTTTTTTTTAGAATCATTAGATTTTAAGAAAATAAATTGTACGGATAAAAAGTAATTCTCATAGAGTTATTTTTGAGATAATTTGATCCCTCATATATGTGTGCACGCACACATAAGGATTAGAGAGGGAAATGTAAGTTGTCTATTAGAAATTAAAATACTAAATTATTTTAAATCTCAATCTTAAGAAATCTTTCTTCTAATGAATAGCATTTATGTTAATTCATTTTTATACTTTTTTTATATAATCATTATTTATAAACATTAAATGTCATAAAATGAAAATTTTATTATAAATAATATAATTATAACATAATTGAATTCTTTTTGTCATTTTACATTTAAAAATTACAAAAACATTTAAATTTAGGAGTAATTTAATTTGTAATATATTATGTTTAATAATTTTAAGTGCTTACCATTTTTTTAGCCCCTAAACATTTTAAGATTTTTGTTTTTGGTCTCTTAAACTTTTTGTTTACTAGTCAAGGTCCTAAATTTATTTCCCATCCATACTTTTAGTTTTCCCTGTCTGTTTTCAGCATTCAACATTTACCACATGTAAAAATTGATGACGTAGCATTTACCCATCAGTCATTAATTTAGGATTTAGTATTTTTTTAGCTCCTAAATTTTTTGGAATTTCTATTTTTGATCCTTAAACATTTTATTGACTAATCAAGGTTCCTAAAGTTATGTTTTGTCTATGTTTTTAGTCCTTGTAGGCTATTTCTATTGTGAAACACTGATGTGACTATCACACGTTTCTAAATTTATTGAAAACTACAAATTTACAAGACGATCATTAAATAAAAAGTAAAACCTACTAAATTTTAAGATTTCTAATAAAAAGTATTCAATAAAAAAATATTTAAAAGAGTGTAAGGGAATGTGTTATATGACATTTTTCCAAAAAAAAATGTGTATCATGTGACACTCATGGATAATATAAGTTATGTTTTGAACATTCAAATTTAAAGAAAATTTAATGTGAAGTTAGATTTTGAAATATGAATGATGTAAGTTATATGATTATCAATTGTGCATGCATGTATAGGTTTATTTCTTTAATTAGTTCAGATAACTTACTTTGAAACAATTATAATTGATGTAACCATTATTGGGTGAATTTTATCGTGAGGCAATAAATAAATGGTTCATTGATGGACCATCTTAAATTACTATTAATTAAAAATGATTAATCAATATTAGCTTTAAATGATTCCAATCGTTAAGATTAAAAAAATTAAAGTGTTTTTAATGTTCTTGATTACCCCTTCCTTCCCTAACTTCTCAACTCCTTGATCGTACAATCCATACCCATTCACCATGCAACCGTCAATGCTTGTGACTGTTGTTGTCTAGTTCATTAGAGGAGGAATGTTATGTACAAAATGCCTTTCCGTTCCCCCAAGTCTTGTGCCCCTTGATTATACAATCCTTTATTGAAGTAGAACCCTTTCTAACCCAAAATATTTTAGTGACAACAAACTTTTAACATGCAAATTCCAACTCTTCTGAACTTATGTTATTAATGGGTTGCCTTGAGTGATTGAATATAGACATAACTTGACTAAGAAGCATGAAGAAGGTGCAAAGCTTTCACCTACATAATGGAGGTTCTCTAGAAGTAGATGGACAATCATGTTTTCTAAATCAAAGTGCAAATATTATAATTTATATATGATTAGAAACATTATTCTAGATGTAACTTTAGTCAAAGGACAAATAAAAGAAGTTACACATGACTAGAGGATAATCAATAAAAACATCGCAAAAACAAAGGAATGAAGACACTGAAGGTTACACTATTCAAAAGCATGGACTATAGCGAACATAGAAGGAAGTCATGCATTACTGTATTGAAACATTGAATCTGAAGCAATAAGTTCTCCAAAATACATGAAGGAATTTAGAAATAGAGAACTTGCAAACATCAACAAGTCCTGACAAGAACAAGATAACTAGGAAAAAGGAAGATCATTCAACTAATACTATAGTTTTTAGAGGCTATGATACACAACATTTTGTGGAAGGTGCGATTTCCTCAAGTAGCATCCCATGGCTAATTTTAAGAAGTTATGAGCCACTAGCACTCAAGAAGCACTATCAATCACAATTTTGAAATTCAAATTGTGGAAGTTGTATGCAAGCTACAAAAAAAGTGAGATCATTTAAAAATAAAGAAGCATTCGAAAAGAAAAGTCGTATACAGTGTAGTCTAAAGTCACAAAAATATGTTGTTAAGCATTAGCAAAATAAATTGTTTTTTCATGAATAATTTAAAATTATTATCTGTTTTGGCATATAAGTATTTAATTTGAGAACCTATTTTTTTTTTTACCATTTATCTTTTTTTTTTGTAATATTTTTGGTGCGAAGTATCCATCGTTTTTTAATGATTAATCACCTTAAATGAAATCTTTCCATTTTTTTCGTTCAAAAGGTTCAAACCTAAAACTTTGCTTAAAGAAACTAAATTTAATTCCACTCAAACAAACAACTTGGTAACTTTTATTTAGTTTTAAATATATTTAAGATCAATTTCAATTTTTTTAAATTCATTAACTTTTAAAATATTTTAATACAAATAATAAAAATTAAAACAAAAAATTGGTATTTTTTAGACTTATAGCCATATTAAACCTTCACTTTTTAGTTAAAAAAATATTATTTGAATTTTTTTTGTTTTCATATTTATATTAAAATAATTAAATATTTTATAATTTTAAAAAACAAATGTCATTGTTTCATCTTGTAGGAAATGAGAGTAGGTGGGTCTAACTCTGAACTATAAAGCCAAAACATAAATGCAATTATATTTTTCTTGACTATAATAATGCCGCTAAATTAATTTGAACCTAAGACCACACACAAATTAAGAATAAAAGCAATTATATTTCAACTTTTGTTAATACCTCTAGTGACATATTGAATTTGAATGAAAAAATTAATAAATAATAGAAGGTGTATTGGAAAGAAAATGTTAACAGATGCATTGCATTCAAGTCATTGAAGGTAAAAGAAAAGGAAAACATATACATCTAGGTGAAATCATGAATATTTGGTGGTGAAAATAGTAGACGAACACTATAAGACTAAGTAATAGGAAATAAATGCACATATCAAATTTGTGGACTGATATAGTTAAAGGTTATGACATGCAATGCTAATACGTCCTTGTCATTTGAGAGAGAACTCAATGGTTAAAGCTTCCATGAATATCATACATACTTCCTAAGTGTCTCCAATCAAAAAGCAGCTCAAGGATAAAACAACTAAAGTTAAAATTTTAGGTCTACCAACAAAAAAAAAGTATTTCTTATTAACTTTTATAATGTAAAATGGCTTCATATATTAGCAAAATGATTATCATGTTGGCAAAAAATCTCTAACATATGCCTATTTCATTTAAAGTAAAAAAGTTTGTCTTAAAATTTACTTTAGGCTGAAAGAGTTAGAAAACACATTAGAAAAGAGGTTGAATAATGTATATGTGATTTGAAAAATTTTTCACAACCCTTTTTCAAAAGACATATAAATATAAGAAGATTAGGATTTTCTCAATAAGGACGTATAAAAATGTGTGGAAAGATACGATTAATAAAAAAAATTATATTGATTTGCTCTAACTTTTGAATTACATTTAGTTCTTCCTCAACACGAAGAATTTCACTAATCAAAAGCTTATTACAAGCTGCGTAAAAGACTCCACTACTCTTGGCTATACACAAGTATTATCTAAATGAATTATAACTTCCTAATCCAAGTATTCTTTTACTGCCACTTCTAGCTACAACACTTAATTACCTTATTAAGTTGTTTCAAGTATTCTTTTACACTAAGTCATCATTGTCTTTCACAGATCCTTTATAAGATAACTCACATAATGAGAATATGAAAGTTCAACACAAATTACAACTTAGTAAAGCTAAGGATGTGAAAGGTTATAGAAAAATCTAAAGAACATATGTGAAACCTATAAGTGCTTTTATTCATTCAATTCTTTTGGTATTTGTTAACTTTTTTCTTCAAAGACTTCATGCATATATATAGGTAGAGATAAGACATGTTTGCTATTATTCAACATTCTTTTTACTTCTTTTCATTTTATTTGTGCATTAAATGCATGACTCTTCTTTATATCTCTGTATTATATGTGTTCAACTACTATCGAAAGAGAGAGAATATACTTATGTTTTGTCTGTTTTGCTTTATGAGATTTGGCAAACCAACTACTCTTCTAGACGTTCCTATTTCAATCTTTTCCTAGATGATAGACTTTAGAGCTTGAGAGTCTTTTTAATTTGAAAGTAAACTTATCTTCATCATGTCTATTATTTTTTGTTAAATGCTCATTTGAATTTAAACGTTAGAAGAACAACATGGATATAAACATAGACAAATTGTTATATCATCTATCCTAGGCATTCAAATTACATTAAGATTTATCAGACTTATTAAATGTGTAAGTAGAAAGCAAGTATGAAGTTGTTAAAGACGTTTGTTGATTCAAGACATGTTTTCAAATCATACATTTACAACGTATAGTTTTTCTCAAAACTATTGAACGTATAGAAAATATCATCGGGATGAATCCAACATTTTTAGTACTTAGGATGCATAACTTATTTCGCATTTATATCATACATTTGACTTAAGAAATACTACATTTCCATATTTATGACGTATTCTTGTCAACAAACTCATAAACCATTAGTACTTATCAAATTACATTATTCATTTATTATCATCAAACCATAGATTTTTTAGGCACTTGACATTCATCTACTTCTTTAGTTCTAATATAGGCCTCATTAATTATTGGGTCGGTCCTAACCAAAAGCATATAGGGATTGTCTTGAAGGCTCTATGCTTTTAATAGCATTTCCATTCTCTTTGGCCTCAACTAGCCACACTCAATTCAATCGCTTCCACATCAATAGAAGAATTGAAGTCACCAATTTGGGAAAGTATGTTGTAGTTTTGGGAGATACCCTTATTGGTCTTTGTGGGAGAAAGTGGAATGAGGAAGTATATTTAAGATGTTTATTAGTCACTTGAATGATACAGTTTGGTGTTGTGACTCATCTTTATGATATGATGATTTTATGGGCTTTTCTTATAACTTCTAAAACTATCTAATTCATAGTTTTAAAAATTGATAAGATGATCGACCTGGGTAAAGCACTAGGTCAATGGTCAAACCAGTAGGTTGCTAATTGACTCATATGACCCGATTTGTATTAAAAAAATGTCAAAATTTAATATTTATCTTAAAAATATCTTAAAAAAATCACATCACAAATTAATAAATTATACTAGCTCATTCTTTAGGCTAAAATCTATGGTTGTTAAACCATGAAGTTTTAAACTAATAAAACAAGTTTTAAAAAAAAATAATAAACTCATATGTTTAGAGACTTTGAGGCATACACTAATACAAAAACACAAGTCATAACTCTTTTTTTCTTTAATGTTGTTTTGTCACTAAAATTAAAACAAAGTCATTTTGAATATTTTTTAAAAAATAATTGTGACCCATCTCAGATTATTGATTTAAACCTAACCTGACTGAGTTGTATCGGGTCACACTGGGTTAATTACATGGTTGGTCCAATAAATAGCTTGATCAAGTCAGACCTTCTATTCGTGGTCCAACTAGTTGGACTGGTCGAGTTGGTTCGTGTTTGAAAATAGTGATCTAATTGCCTTTATTGTGTTTTTCATGTTGCTATGTCGAATTTTAATGTCAAACACATTAGTGTAATCAATGTGGAAACCTTCGAAAAATCTTATTTGTACTTATTTAGAGGCAATTATTAAGTATACTTTCATTATTTATTAAACATATCTCTTTTCATATTTTTTTCAATGATACTTTTTTGAAAATTATTATTCGAAACATATTTTTAAGGCTTAATTACAATTTTGATTCATCTATTTTGTGAAATCCATAATTTTGATCCTCTTATTTCAAAATAGAGATATTTGGTCCCTTATTTTAGAAAATGCACAAATTTGATCCAATATTCAACTTTGCTTATATTTATTTCTTTTATTTCTCATATTTTAATTAATTAAAGTATTTTTTTAATGGTGCCTTAACTGAATATATTTGGCTTAAGGTTCAATTAGACCAAAATAAAATAAATGAAACATAGGCAAAATTGAGTATTGGACCAGAAATTGTAGTTTTTTTTTATATAGAAGGACCATGTGTCTTTATTTTAAAATGGAGGACCCAAAATTACATATCAAACAAAATAGAAGAACCAAAAATTATATTTAAGCCTATTTTTAAATATTCTTTTTGGAAATCAAATTCCAACATTTAAAAGATATCATCTGCAAACCCTTTAAGAAATTTATTCTTAAAGTCTTCTCAATCTTCCTCTCAATAAATTAATACTCCCTATGTCTTAAAAGGATTGATATTTAAGATTTTCTCATAAAGATTAAGAAAATTAAGTATTCCAAGATAATAACATTTTTTAGAAGATAATTTTACTAAAATATCCTTATTATCTTTTTTAATTTCAATAAGTATTTTATTAAGTCTTTCAAGACAATAATATTTATTAGAAGGTAAATTTGGAATAAATATTTTAATATCTCATTGAAAATTAAGAATATAAATTATTTTGAAACATTCTTTAAATATTAAAACTGTAATCATTTTGAAATCAAGAAAGTATTTCTTAATTCTAGTTTAGACATAAAAGCACTTGTCATTTTGTAACTTTTCCGAATGTAAAATTTGTATGTGTTAGTAACCATTGCAGCTTTTGTGAATGGTTAAAATGGTCTAACATATTTTTAGAGGCTTTTGTCCAACATGTTGTAGCCATATAAGATTCATATATTTTCGAGATTTTCTAAATTAAAGATGAAATTTAAGATGTAAGCAGTAAAACTCAGCCACAAGTGTTAGTTGCAGTCTCTGGCATCTAAATTCAACAAACATATGGCTTAAACTTAAATTAACATATGTTCATTTCAAGCACTGAACATGTACTAATATTAATAAATTATAAACATAAAACCTAACTTGAATTTTATTTCGTAGCTGCAGCAATTTAAATTTCTAAGTTTCACACCTACTATTATAAATAACACAATCATAAAAAAGAATTATTACGCATAAAACTTACAAAATTTTATAATTTTTAATAAATTTTAACTAATACAAGAGAGTGTATTCAAAAGATGATAATATATTACTAACATTTTTATACACATATTAATAAATTTTTTTTCATAAATTAATAAAAAGAAATTCAATAAATGAGGTTAAGGGTCCGGTACTTATCAATATTTGATTAAAAGTTTTGCAATTTAGTCTTGCGTAAAACTAAATAACATATGGATGTATGCGCAAAATTTTATTTGACACGTTTAGAACCCTAGCTGAGAGCGATGATGCAAGGAAAAAGGGAAGAAAAACTAGCCCTTCCCTTTGCAAAACGTTAAGAACCTGTTATGCATCATCGATTCGTTGCTGCTAAACTAGTTCTTCAAACCAAAAGTTTCAAATTGTTCTTCATAAATCCCAAAAGGATTAAAACAAAGCATTCGATATAATTAAGAAGAGGTTTCCCTCTATAAATACAAGAGACTAAAACATAAAGAGGAATGGAGATAATCTTGTGCAAAGTCTACAGAAGGATGACACTACAACTTATGTAAGATGATATGAGCCCCAAATTTTGGATGAAGAGTGAACACAGTAACTGGAGCATGTGTATAGGTTGGAGAAAGCTCAAAAGAGAAGCGTTGTAAGAGTGATGACAAAATCATCTTTGCTTCTAGTAGAGCAAACTTTTGGCCTATGCATACTCTTGGACCAAATCCAAATGGGAAAAATGCAACCTGGCCTTTTGTTGCCTTTGTTATTCCTTCAGCAAATCTTTCTGGGTTGAATTCTGTAGCATCATCACCCCAAATATCAGGATCTTGGTGAATCAACAATATTGGTAAGGAAATTTGCACTCCTGCAGGAAGGGAAAGGTTTCCAAGTTTGACATCATTCTTGATAGCTCGAGCAAAATAAACTACAGGTGGGTATAGCCTGAGAACCTCATATAAAATCATGGTCACCTATGAAAAAGGTGAAATATTCATTAAGAGTCAACATAAAAGGAACTTTCCACATTAATATAACTATCACTAAAGTAAAATCATGTGACACTTACAACTTTAAGGTGACTTAGTCCATTAAAGTCAGGCTTTTGGTTACCGAAAACATGCAATACTTCCTCCCTAGCACGTGCTTGCCAATTAGGATACCTACTCAACAATACCATTGTCCAAACCAGTAAAACTGAGGTGGTTTCTTGTCCTGCTACGTAGAATGCATTACATTCCTCAATTACTTCTTGGCTAGTCATTGCAAAGGTCTTATTGTTTCTATGTTCGTGTATTTCCATACAATTTGATTCCAAGAGCTTGCCCAACAAGTCATTGTTCAAGACTTCACCAGCCTTCATTGCATTCTCTCGTTTGTTGATGATACCTTTGAGTAATGCTTGTGTATCAGCATGAATTTTTTTCATTCTCTTATTTGTAGTTGTTGGTAGCAACCTACAAATATAAAGTATATAGAGGAGTGAGGTTTTGAAAGGAAACAGGATAAATTTTTCATTTTTAAATTAAGAGTTATATAATGTTTATAAAAATAATATAAGATTAATAAGATATTAAATATACACTAATTTAGTTTTTATAATAAAAATATAAAATATTTATTAGAAATGAAAAATTTACCCTTCTATTCTTTTTTTCTCTAAAGTTTTACTCCTATACATATTCCAAGAGTTGCCTTCATTCAATTTTAGCAATGTCTAACTACTACACACCAAAAGAAAGAAAATGCTTAATTTTGATGCCATTTATATATGTTAGTAGTCTTACCACCATCCTGGAATGTAAGCCTTCCCTGATTTTATAATAAGTCCAGCTTGCTCTTTCAGAAGTTCAAATATTCTTTTCCCCTCTTCGTAACTACTTCCAAATGCTGTTCTAGATATAATATCACAGGTTAAATTTTGAAGGAAAGGCAACACATCAATTTCACTTTTGTCATCTGAAGATAGCATCTCTTCCCATTTGGACACCATATCGTCACAACATTCAAGAAATATTGGTAACATAACCTACAAGGTAATGAAAACATAATTGAGCAACAAAACTTGATATGAAGTAAAACATGCTCCGAAAGAGTGATTGCCGAACAAAACATATATTAAAGTATATATATAACCTTCAGTTTTTCTAAATGGAAAGCAGGATTGATAATCTTTCGATGTATACGCCATTTCTCGCCTTCTAAATTTGCAAGTCCAGTGCCCAAGAACTTGACAATCTGACTCAACTTGGGTTTCTCAAAGTCTTGGATCTTATTGAAGACTTCTTTGATTTGCTCAGGGTCAGTGATGATCACTTTTGGTTTGGTACCTTCCCAAAAAAATGAGTTTTTTCCTGCACATGATTTGTGCTCTATATTAGACTAGCTATTTAAGAAGGAACAAAAACCATTGACCTAAAACTAAATTATTTGAGAACTGCACTAAATGCATGCAATTCATGTATAGTTGAGATTCATACTTTTTAATATAAATAAAAGCTTAGTAGTTTTAAGTAATGTGCTTTTTAAATAATTTAAACTTAAATATATATTTTTTTATCTACAATGAGTTTTTTTTTTAAATTTTTTTTTATCTTAGCCTTTAAAAAAATTGGCTTTTATGTTTACAAATATCAATCTGAATCTTTTTAGTGTTTATCATTTATATGTCTCCATTATAAAAAAAATATTGTCATTATATAACATCAAAAGTAATTTACAAAGAGACTAAAATCAAAAAGTAATATATTTATATATAAAAAATATTTAAGTCAGAAATTAAATATTAAAATAAAATAAAGATTAAAATATTAAAATTTTTCCTTCTTTGTTTCCTCACACATAATACTTTGGCATGCTTACCACCCACAAGCTTTTGGAAACTTCTATAATGAAAAATGATCTACACAACTATAACCTAGGTATGGTAATTAAATGTGACCCTAATTTTACTTTTACAGAAAAACCTTGTTTGACTAGGTTTGGAGTCAAGGTCAAGGTGAAATATTTTTCCCTAACGTAGAAATGGTGTAGGCGTCAAGGATGTGACGCCCCTTTTGTAAACAAAGAGAGAATATTGTAATATTTAAGCCTTCATTTTATTTAAATATTTAAATTATCACTTAAGTATTTTTTTTATCATTATAAATATGTTATCTTTTATTTATTTGCTTTTTTAGTATAAAGTATAAGTAATCTTCACTAAAATAATTTTATTCAAGATGTATAATAAAAGTTAAACTAAAACTTTATATTAATTAATTTATATACATGCTAATATTATTTTTTTTATTTTGATTCCATAAATTTTTTTATTTTTTATAATTTATAAATAATTAATAACATGACACACTTATTAATAGAATTGTCAAATTAATCTGACTAAATCTAACAAGTCAAATGTGAAAAACGAGTCAATCTTAGACCGAATCTCTCATGAATATTTTTTCTTGTTACCCAAACTGGGCCAAAATGTCCCATTTTATTTTTTTAAAGTTCATATTAATTTTTTGAAAAATAAAAAGTAAAAAAGTAATATCAAACCCATAAGGTCAAACCAAATTAACTCAACTATTTTAGGTTACTATTGTTATAGTGTGACAGGACATCAGGCCAACCTATTATGTTATTTATAGGATATGTTGACATCAATCGATTAAGTGGTTCAAGTACAGTTTGGACAATTATGTTAATTAATATAATTGGTTTTATGTACTGTATATTAGTTATTTATAGGAGTATTATTTTATTTCCTACTTTGATATATAGTTTTAATAAATTTAAAAGCAAAATATACCATTCTTGTAAAGAAGCCAACAGAATGGTTAGGAAAATAAATAAATCAAAGAAAAAATAAAAAAATAATATTAGGACACTAACTCGATATTTTTTAGGCAACATTGTTACTCGGGCCAACTAACCTATTTTTAAAGGATACTGTTTTAATATACTTAAAAGTAAAGTAGACCATTCTAATAAAGAAGCCGACAGAATGATTTGGAAAATAAATAAATAAATCAAAGTGGTGTATTATAAATAATAATTAAAAAAAAAACGTTAGAAATCCATAGCATTCAAGTTATTGAAGGTGAAAGTAAAACCAAGAACACCTGGGTAAAATCATGAATATTTGGAGAAGAAAATTGCAGATAACACCATAAGACTAAGCAATGTGAAACAAATTCACGTACCGAATTTGTTGACAATGTGATGGTTAAAGGTTTTGATATTCGGTGCCACGTTCTTATCATTTGAGAGAGAATTTGTGGATTGTTGAGATTTAGCAGCTTGCATGAGAACCGTGATCATTTCTCGAGTGTCTCCAACCAAAAGAGTGTAGGGGTTCCCCTGAAGGCCCTGTGCCCTCAATGCCTTCTCCAATCTCTTTGGCCTCAGCCACACCCAGTTTAGCAGCTTCCACAACCATAGCACAACAACAGGTACCAATATGAGAAACCATGTTGCAGTACTTGTGGAAGTTATCATCATCACTGTTAGTGAGAGAATATTGCCCAAAGAGGAAGTAGATACTTAGAGGATTGAATAGAAGGATAAGTTGAAGTGGCCCATCACTACCTTAGTGGATTTTATAACTTTCATAAAGAATAAACCATTACTGTTTTGGTATGGATTACATGTGAACATTCTAGGTTACAAAACTCTCTCTCATGCAGTTATATATTTAAAATTTAAATTCAAGATCTATGATTAACCTAAAATAATCCTCTATTAATTAATTTATCACCATATGTTTTTTTTTAAATTTTAACTAATATATATAATTGGTGGATTGTGTTTTTGAGAGACTTCTTTAGACTTTTTGTAATTTAAAAAATAACGTGACAAAATTATACACCTTCCTATGTTGTCGCTTTGAAGAAAAGTAACGAGATTCAAGCCTAGATACCTCCAAAACGATATTATTTATCTTTTGGAAAGACCCTTGTGGAACCCACGTCTCTTGAGTGGACACTGCGTGTTCGTAAAAAGAAGTGGGGTCTAGAGATTTCGGTTCTAAAATGACGCGGTTACGCAAAGTTATGGGAGAATAACAATGTATAATAAATAATTATGATTGATTAGAAAGTGGTCTTAGAGATTAGAATTTATGCTTGTCATCCTATATGGAATGAATGATGAAACATACTATTGACTGAGAGGGACTTCTATTAGGAGGGAGCAAAGAAGTGAACTTTAGCTATTGAATTAAATCATGAAAAAATATTGAAGGAAAAAATCATGAAAAAAATAAATTATCACGTGATTATTAAATAATTTTTAGTTATTTATCTATTTATTTATATATACAAGTGAAATGAATTTGGGTACAAATAAAATAGAGAACTCATAAGCATAATTTAGCCAAATTGTTACTATTTTTTTTATAAAAAATATTTTAAAATAGAAAATTTGAAATATATAATAAAATAATGCATAAATATATAATGTTTTATCCCTTAGTTTTTAACATTAGAAATTGATTGCATATTATATTTAGTAGATGTAACATTTAACGTTATTTGACAGTTGATTATATTCTTAGTTAGTTGATTAATTATATATTTAATTGTACAAATATTATCTTTAAAAATACTAAAGCTATTAAATTTTATTATGATTTATTTTAACTTCAATTAATAATAGTGATGTGATATTTACGAAATGTATAAATTCAAAAAAATGTGAATATAACAAATATAAATATATAATTATTTAAACTTAAGTGTTTATTTTTGTTATTATAAATATATGTTAACATTTACTTGATTTCAAATTCTCAACTCTCGAAATTATGTCTTTTCTATATATGATATACTTGAAATATTTGAATCATTTCAACCAATATAATACAAATCAAGGGGAAACCATTATCTGATTTGATCGTAGAATATTGTCTTTCATGAAAAGAAAAATGTACAACATGTGAGCACTTGAAATATCTTTTGAATGTTGTTGCTTTTAAGTTCCTTGCCTTCTTATTTTTTCTGAATTTACGAGTTGATGTTGCTTTTTCTATCCTTTTCTTTTGATAATTCCCTGGTGGGATTTGACAATTGGTACCATAAACTCCATCCCGCCATGAGTTTTTCCTCTGCTGCATTCTGTTTGGACAAAAAATCACATATATATCGTTGAATATACTTGAATAATAGTGTCTTGAATTTATATTATGTACATCGAAATCATAGTCCTGCCGTTATTAAGAATGATGAAGCTTTCATTTGTGTTCATATGCCTGAATATATAATCTAACATTTGCATTTACTTTCACAATGCCATGTATATATACTCATCACTAAGAGTGATAATACTTTTTTACACTTAACATGTTCTTTTATTGGTATCAGGGAACTGGTGGGAGTGTGGAACTATTGCCATGGTTCTAATTTAATTTTGAAGATGAGTTTTCCCCATCTTTGTCTTCGATCTGTGCAGTAACATTTGGTTGTAAATTTTCGAGTGATTGGATTTTAAAGTTCAGCTTTAGCCTTTGTGGTAATTTTAAATAATTTAGGTCTCATTTTGAATGATTGTAAGTTTTTTTATTTTAATTTCTAAAATAAAATATATTTGATAAAAATAGACTTAAAATTTTTTAATTTAACTTAAAATTATTTTTATATTTATTTCAAAATCAATAAATTATAATTTTTTTAATTT
>JAMLFT010007499.1:0-14730 GCA_026544285.1 Pachyrhizus erosus | reverse complement strand
ACTCCTCTGTGTGGAAGGTGGACCAGAGATCCACTATATCAGTTGTATACATATACGGGTTATGTGCGTTTTACTTTTTTCCATGCAGTTCCTTTATCTCCTACCTCTTACGGGCAGATTGATCTCCCGATAGTTCTTACTCAGGTGGAACCTCCAAGGGTTTCAATGTCTCCTCCTGGTTTTCCTTCTCAGCCTAGAAGGAGACGTCCCCGTAACTTATCCATAGGACATGCTAGGTTCAGGACTGCTACACCTGCTCCTAGTGTTGATGTTTCTGAGGAAGAAGATCCTTCAGAGAATCCAGAAGACAATGCTTAGATTTATATTATGTTTTCTGTAGTATAGTTAACTGTTGTAGAATATATATATAAACCACTGCTGTGTTTTGAAGTCGTTTGTAAGACGCAAGTTGAAACCCTATATGTAATATATATATAAGTCTTTTATTTAATAAAGTCTAGTTTTTAATATAAGTTTACTCTTTTTAAAAAAAAATAATAGTCGTTACATTCATTCTCTTCACTGTTCACCTCTAGACTCTCATCTTACTTGAGCTTCGGAAATTTTTTAGGTATACTCTCTAACATTGTCGACATCAAAGAGATCTCAATAATCACCATTGAAAATCACCATTGAAAACTATCTTTCTAGTCTTCCCATTAGATTCAGTCCCTGCAAAACATGAGGTCATTTCCTCTAAAGTTTGAGAAAAATAATTTAAAACATGAAGACGAATTTTACATAATGTAACCGATTCTACCACTGTCAAGGACGATATCTTGATTCAGCAAGACTTTAATGTAATATATAAAGTTCAATCTGTAAGGTGTAAATCCATAAATGATTTTATTTATATATCTCTAATAAGCTTGAAATGAATAAATCCAAAGTGCACTATCTTTTGGGGAACAATGATATGTATACTTTAAATAATTCTGAGCTTATCTCTAATAATTTATATTCCCCCCTTCTTCCCTTAGAAATGTTGAGTTAGGATGGCTCGTCGTTTCTGCTGTGCTTTTGTTTAAGCCTTGAGTTAAACAAACCAACTTGATTCATTGTGTACGCACGGATAATAGCCCCTAAAACATAGATATATAAAATAAGATTAATTTAAAGAATAAAATTAGACACTAATCCAATATTTATTTTTGATGTGACAGTAATTCAATAAAATTAGAGTTCCATCAAGTGGATAATAATCAATAGGATAATCATTATTATATAATTATGAAAGGATAAAATTAATCTTAATTAATTGTATTATATATCTCTAATATTGGAACGTTGATATATATATTATTACCAATTATGGTATACACACGATTCTTCTCTTGAATCATGAAGAACTCGATCAGTCTTGCATTGCTAAAAACATAAGTTTGCTGCTAAGATTAATGACTTATTTGCATGCAGTGTCCAACTCGTTATTAAAGTGACATTTTGTCGTGTTGGATATGAAAGCAACCAATTGAGTCCAAATGAGTCCAACCCCAGTCGGTGATTTTTGAATCTGTGTGCGACGATTCTAACATAAGATATTCTTCTTACTGTGTGGTCCTTATCGGGTTGAAAATAATTCATTAATTAATTACATCCTACCATTACATCATACATGCGTTGATTTGGTGGTTTTGAAAGGAATATAAACCAATTAAAATTAATTGATCTGGTTTAATTCGATGTTAAACAAAATCAACAAATTCAAACTAAACTAATTCAATGGAAAATGAATTGTCAACAAATTCGATGTTAAAATTATATTATTATTATTATTATTTTCTTTCGAGTCCTATATTTCTCTACAAATTGAGGCCTATGTGATGACAGTTATTGTCAACTATATTTGAAATTACAATTAATGCGAAGTGCATATTAATTGAAAATATGAATGCATGGAGCTTATCAAGTTTATAAGAAATGGAAGTGACTACTTAATGTTAAATAGTGAAGCAAATAGAAAAAAATGAGAAACATAGGATACTGCCTTCTGTTCTATTTTAACCCAGTTAGCCCACCGCTTCCTTTCAATAGTTTTGGTCTATTCTATTTTTCAATAATCGGAGCATATATTTCCATCACTGTTAAATAAATTTCAGACAACATCAATTTGTGGATTTATATTTTGTTTTGTAGTATGTGGGTCATATCAATTGATCTTATCTACACCAGGTATAGGAACCTTTACGTAATTAATTTCTCACTTCAATTAGTATTGTGTGCAGGAGAAAAATAAGAATAATATGATTAAATCAACATACATAATTAACTTATTTTTTGAGCCAACAAACGATTAATTTACATGTCATAAAGTGTGTGTTTGTATATGAGCTCCGTTAAGCATTTGGATTCATACAGTACTTGTGCGAAATGCAACGAGATAGTGAAATATTCTTTAAAAGTAAAATAATGAAATATAAACAATCATAAAATATGAATTAGAATGTGATTAGAAAAAATTGAACATAATATAATACTTATGGATCATTTATAGAAAAAAAAAATATAGTTCCTCGAGTTTGGAAAATCGAAAATTTTCATATGTTGCTAATCAGCATTATTGGATGTGCGCGACAAGCATATAGACACACGTCTATGAATGCTATGGATCGATTGGAGGTGATTTCTCTAATTGACTGATATAAGCATTTTTTGTCCCCAACATTCAAGTTTGCTAAAGGGAAGAAAATGTTTCTAATTGATTTTATGTTTCATTATTTGGACTATCTGATTAGATTCAGATTATTTTTAAAGGTATATGATATCTTGATAAGGTATTAGCTAATCAAAGTTAAAGCTTAAGGTTGGATCACATGATCAAAAGTGTAAGTGCATGTTTTCATGATTTATTAATGAGTGGTTTCTTAGGTAATATTTGGTGTGTGGATGGGTCAGAACAGAACACTCTATTTTCTGTTTTGTTACTTTGGTTCTACTCTTGCTAATGAAACTAAAATATATCCCTTGAGTCTTAATTATACTTTATTATGTTTTTTTTTCTTCATAAAACGCATGAAACGTATAATATAATTAATTTATTTTTTATTTTTATTTATTTTGATGTGTTGATATATTTTTATATTTTATATTTTTTTATAGTAAAATAAGATAAAAGGATTGACTTATTTTATTTATTTTTAATTTATAATTTTTTAAAAATTAAAAACAAAAAATTAAAACTAAATATTTAAAACTGATTTTAATTTTTAAAATTTTAAAACTAAAAATAAAAAAAAAATCACTTCGAACGGGAGCTGCATCTTCTAGGCAGTTTCAAATTATGTAGAAAAATATATAATTTGATGTTCATTTTCTTTCTGTGAAGTTAATTAAAATTTTATGATATACGTATATACTTACATACATACACACACGTGTGTGTGTATATATATATATATATAGATATATCGATATTAAATACTGGTGTTAGTTTTGTTAAGTAAAAACTTTATTTTTCTACAGACTTCTTTAAAAGGAAATTGGAATGAATTTTGTTTGAAATTTTGAATTGAAAATAAAATTATTAAGTCCCCAAAAGAAGTTGACAGCTACGTCAATATATCACTGGATAAATTGCTTGCATGCCTTGTCAACATTATCCGTCAATTGGCTGTATATGCGGTTGGAGCATGTTGAATTAATACTCAATTAAATTAATTAATATTTTATAACATTAGGAATAAAAAATCTTATGATTGTGATGACACAAAATGCAAGGCAATTTATTATTAATTAAAAGTTCTACATACATGCATAACACATAACTACAAGAAAGTTCAGGACAACTAATAATGCATTAGTAGTGACAACATGGAATAACTTCACTACAAAATAAACTCTTTATTCCTACGAATATGGCCTCAGTTCTTCTTCCATTTGCACATATAGGATTCTCCCAACACTAACACCAAGCTAATTACGGAGTAGCCCTTCTCTTTTTGATGTTTCTGTTATCTTTTTCTTCACAGACGACCCACCAAAAGCACCCTCTTTCACTTTATATGATGTCATGTTCCTCACTTAAACAGATACAAGTTAGAGCTCAGTTTATAGTTTTGTTGGCCATGGAACAATTGTGGGGGCACCCCTGTTCAGTTGTTTTTCTCTAGTAGCCACCTCGAGAAAGCATCAAGAGTTTTTGTGTCAGACCTGTAATGTTTCTGTGTAAATTCAAGAAGACTTGGCCATGTGAAATCTGGATATGTTCTTGGGTTCTCGATGCTAATTAGATCTTTTGGAGGGGTAACCACTTTGTCTCTATTTGGACATAGGAAAAAAGCAAGTGATTTTCTCACAATTTTGTTGTTTACAACAGCTCTATGCAAGCAACTCTTGAAAATCCCATTCGATAGAGCCTGAAAAAGATAAGTCACAACACATTATCATATTATTTCAACTTTAACACCGAAGCTTAAGTACAAATGCATAATACAATATGCTATGATATAATATGATTGGCAGACAATCATAATTCTTAAGTATGTGTTTAAAGGTTTAATTTTTAAATCTGCGTGTATAAAATAACATATGTTAAAAAAAAGTTAATTTTTTAAATTAATTTCAATAGTATTATAAAATATTAATCTTCAATTTTTAGTAAGAAATACTTCAAGTTCACCAAAAGAAAGAACTGATGCAAGATATAAGTAAGCAATTTTACCTTAATTAATGGTCTTAGTAATTGATGTTTATCAAGTGTTCTAATTAAGTTCATTATTTGAAGGAGATTATGGACCTACTTGACATATCAATTATTAATTGAGTGTCGATTATCATGCAAAAAGCGACATGTCAACCTTGTAATTATATGATCCATACCATAAATGTGTCGCCAATGTTGACAACGAACGCATCTTCTTTTGGAGCAACAGAGTACCATCTTCCATCAACAAAGACTTGGAGGCCCTCGACTTGATCTTGGTGGAGAATGGTTACGGATGTAGGGTCACAATGAGGCCCAGTTCCTAAAGCTAACTCAGGTTTTTGGCATGGTGGGTAGTAATTCAACCTCATAACCGACTCATTTCCTTGGAAGAAATCTCTGAAACATTCCCTGCCAACTCCTAGGCTCATCCCTAGAAGCTCCATGATCCCAAGAGACAGATTGCTCATGGCTTCACAGTATTCTTGGAACACACTCCTGTTGCAAATGGAAACACATTGAGTATTTCTTTAAAAAAAGAAAAAAACAAGTGACTAGGAAAGGGGACATTTATCTGTTTATTGAGTCAACTTATATGTGTTTGATGTGTGTGTGCATGTATGTAGAGAACAAGAGAGAGAAAAAAAAAAACAAAAGGAAAAGCATTAGGTGTGTGCTGCAGCTAACTCTAAGAAAATTTTTAAGTAAAATGATTTTACCTTATGTGTGTATAATGTTTTTCATAAGATATATAACTGGTTTAGCTTTCATAGCAATTCATATGATTTATTTAAGAAAAGAAAAAAAAACTTGTGTAAAATAAGCTTCTTTTGGTTGCGTAAAAGAAGAAAAGTTAATAATAACAATACCTTTAAAATGAGCTTTATTATCTTTTAGAGGATAGAAACTGAGTACATGTGAAAGAAAGCTGCATTCTATAAATCTTACCCAAATTCCCTGAAATCTTCCCCCATGACATTTAGGAAATAATCCTCCACAGTTTTGCTGGATTTATCAGCAGAGTAATGGAAAGAAAGTGTTTCCTTCCAAGGAAGTTTGGAGGAGAATCTTCCAATGAAGCTATTAGCATAGCCACAATGTTCTCCAATCTTTCTCTGAGCCTTTTGCTTCTCTGACAGTTGCATGCAGAAGAAATCATCTATGAGTTTATGAGCTTGAGCTATGAGCTTACTATCAATTCCATGGTTGACAACAAGAAAGAAGCCATGTTTCTTGCATGCCTCATTCACTTCTGGGCAAACAGTTGAGGCAGCTTGTGGATCTCCTGAGAGAAAGTCCTTCAAGTCAATGGGTGGAATTTGGAGTTGTGGTGGTGTTAGGCATGGTTTCTCATGATCAGGCCATATGAACTGGGAGGGTATGTTGGATTGGTTTGGCATCAAAGATCCATCAAAGTTTAGTTTCTGTCCTTCCATGTCATTTTCTATGGAGTTTTGAGGTGCAAGTAGCATTGAAGGATGAGGGACTAACATGTTTAATTTTAAGTGCAAAAAAAGAGTTACAGTTTATTTGATGGAATTTTTGTTTGATGTGTGAAGAATAGCAATTTGGAAGTTTGAAGAGTGGAGGAGCTGTGGAGAGAGAAGAGATCAAAAGAGTGTCAACAGTGAATGGGAAAGACAAAGGAAGAGGTTAATAAAGGTGGTGAAATAGAGTATTGAGAAAGGCCAAGAGGATTCATTGGGGAAGTCGGGGAACAGATACGAGAGAATCTTGTTTGTTTTGCTAGATTGCTATCTTTATCACTCTCCCTTTCTCAAATGTGTCCGTTATATATAGGGAGATCATACGTGCCACTATTCACAACACACAAGTGCTTTCCATTAGAGTGCTGAATTTATTTTATGTTATTGGTTGGAAGTATATGTGTCACAAAGAAAGAAAGAAATAAAGACATTGTGAAACACTATTGTAAACATTTTTTATATAAACATGTTTTAAAATTAAAAAAATGGTAATGTTTACAAACATTAAAAAAATGTTAGTATAACATATAAAAGAATATTAATGTATATTTTTTATAAAAATTAATATAAAAATAAAAAATAACAAGAAATATATATAATTTTTATAAAATTTTAAAAGATATTTATATAATTTATTCTTAATTATATTGATGATTATTTTTATTAAAAAATTTAGCTTATTATCTTTGGTAAAAATATTTATTTTCAACTATATTTTTTTTATTTACAAAATTCTTACTTAAAATATTACTTAAGATGTATGAAATCAATACTAACAATAATACACAAGAATATTGAATTGTGAATACTTAATTCACAATTTTTATTTTTATTTTATTTTTCTTTCTGTCATATCATATATCATTAATTATATTATTTATTTATTTATTTTATCTCTTCTTGTATCTCTCTTGGTGTCTTCATCAAGAAGAGGTGTTCATTATTTTTATTCCTTTACATAATTAAATATCCCCTCACATAAGAAAAAGTATATTATTCTTGTTATAGTATTTTTATAATTTAATCTGTCCATCTTTGTTTATTACATTATCCATTTGTTTACCTTTTCCAATTCTTCGGATCTTTCTATTAATGGTAGTAAAAGATTTTTACCAATATATATATGAAAAGGTGCTATTCTTCTTGAATTACAGAATATTCCTGTGAAAATATTATGCATTAAGAATTCATGAAGAATAACAAAAGTCGCATGAAAGTGTAGATAGAATACAAATATTTAACTTCCGTGATTCTATTCAACGTGTAGGAGCATAATAATACAATAATATAAATTTAAAATTCTAAAATTCTAAGAGAAAAACCAATGATCCAACGAAATACATGCAAGTTTAAAAAAAATGGTAAAATATAAATGAAGAAAGGTAAAGGGAATATGATGCAAAAAATTTAAAATTAATAATTAGGAAAACCTTTATGAAGGAAGATCTAACCTGGAGCTACAGCCCACAGATACCAAATTACAAGTAGGATCTGGTGGGTTCCGTTTGCACGTGAAAATATCTATGCATTTTAAAAAAAAACAAAAAGATAAAATTTATCGCATGTGGGATTAATATCATACACAGAAATAGCAGTTTTGATAATATAGGCAAAGCATAAAACTGAATCTACGATGGAGACTTCATGTCTGCTTTGGACGTGCCTAATTCTAAGTAACATACTTATGCCATGGATTTTCTTCTTCGGTATGCTTTTGCATGCATTTTCAGCCTCTAGCATTCCCAACAATTCAATGTGATGATTAGTACAAGAATTATTTTCATATTTTTTAAACATAAATATACATTTTTTACTCATATTTAATAAAAGAGAATAAAGATACTTTTTTAAATATAAAAATTCTTGAAAATATTTATTTTCAAATAAAAGTTAAGAGGTTATTTTATCTTTATAGATGAAAATAAAACTAAAACTAATAATTATAATATTAATAACTTGTTTTCTTTTTTTTTATTTATAATTATGTTCTTGTTATAATTTTCATTATTATGTGATAAGTATTATTATTTATTTTTACGATTGTCATATCATCATTAATGTTATTATTATTATTATTATAATCGTCATTTTAATTATTAGTGTCTTTTTATTCATATGTTTTTGAAAAATTGTTTATTTATTATTATTATTTTATCTTAATTATGGATATTTAAAAAATATTATATTTTTAAAATATTTTATTTGAATTAAACTTAAAAATAAATTATTGTTAAAAATAAATATTTAATTATGTTATTATAATTATCAAAATCACTAGAAAAATATTATCATTCCGTCTACAATTCTCACCAACATCACTAATATTACAGCTTCCAAAATCACGTTAATTATTTATATTCTTGAAAAATTATTTATTAAGTATTCTTAATTTATCCAATTGAGGGTGTTTAAAAATAGATTATATTCTTAGAAATATTTCATTAATTGAATCAAACTTGAAATTAAATTGTTGTTAAAAATAATATATTATTTCTAAAAAATTAAGTTAACTATGAATTAAATATATTTATTAAAAATTTTTAAAGGTTCATTCATTTTCCGAAAAAATGATTTAGTTTAGAGTAAAAGATTGTTTTTTATTATCAAATCAAATGTCACTTAAAGTTGATGCACTGACATGTATATATATACACGTACCATAAATATATGAATACAAGATGTTATAGCATGTGAGCTACGTTCTCTTATTTGATATGGGATCCACACACATGTATCACTTCTTACTTACTATGTTTCTACACATATACATACTTTAATATTATAAACATGAATATTAAACAAAAAAAAAAAACTTACATGCCAATATTTTTCTGATATTATGATTCCTTTCTGTAGAATTTAATCATACATCCACAAATGGGGTCACATGAACTATATACATATGATTACCGAATCATGCGTCCACAATTGGGCCTCTCTGGGTACCCTTCGTCCTCTTGATCTGTTTTATATATTTGTTATCCAGTAAAATAAAATAAAATAAAAGCATGTATTATAATAACAAAAATGACCTATTTTTTAGTCATTTATAAATAAATAAGATATGAATAATTATCACTAAGAATTTGTTAAGCACCAGCGATTAATTGTTAAACAAAATGAAATTAAAATTAACAAGAAAGTAATAGTAATATTGTTAATTCATGCGTCTCTAGTTATTTGAAATTATCATAAATTTGAAGGACACCATGTATACATACATAATGTGCATATTCGCCTAATTGGGATAAGTCTATTGAAGAGTTAGTATCCAATCGCATGTAGAACTAAGATTTTAATATTTGTAGAAGAGAAATATATTTAATATTTTGATTATGTATCAAATAAAATAGTATTATTTCTAGGGGTAGATTTAGAAATCTATCAAAGAGGGAGTTCATTTACAATTATTTAAATATTCATTATTATACATATTATCCATTATGCTTATATATTACTATGTTTGCATTTATTAGTGAAAAATATATTTCTTTTTTTTTGTTTATTTTACTTCAATTATATGAAAATTGATGTTAAAAAATATATGGTAACATTTTCATACAAGTGTGATAGAGGTCAATTTTACTTAATTTTATGTCTTTTATTAAAATTTTGACATTCTTTCATTTTTAGTTTCTTTTGTTTTTATTTCTTTTTATGTTAAAAATTTTATATTTTAATTTAGTCTAAATTGAAATCTAACCATTTAAATTTTGAATGTTTTTAAATGAAATTTGTGTCATTTTGAAGGTCAATGAAAAGAAGAGAAGATTTTTGAATTCTGTCTAATTTTTTATTATCTTATTTTTAGTTCAAATTTATAAGATTTATTTTTTGTTATTTAGAATTTATTTTTTATTATCTTATATTTATTTTAAAATTATAGGATTTATTTTTTTGTTATTTAGAACTTATTTTTTATTATTTTATATTTAGTTCAAATTTATAAGATTTATTTTCTGTTATTTCATTTTGTCCTAATTCCCTATAAATAGGATCCTATGTAAAACAAGGAAGATATCTCTCTTTCTCCTTCATTAGGTACTTCGTTTGTTGAAGATGTGAAAAGATTTTCGAGATTATAGGAAGGTTAGATTTCAACTTGGGACTTCAACGACTTATCATCTTTTGTGAATTAGCCCTCATGGAAATGAGTGATTGATATATTTTTATTGGAGTTGAATGTAATATACTAAATTCTAATTTAAGTCTTGATTTTCATATATATGAGTCATTTTCTTTTACCTATTAGTATTCATTTCTACTCCTAAAACTTTTTATGTGTTTATTGCTTATAAAATGATTTAGATTTGGAATCTGATTGAAAAATGTTTTTTGGATCTTGTTTGGAATGAAACACTCAATAGTTGGGATTGTTAGAAATAGAATACCAAACCGTTGGTATTTTATGGATGGTCTTAATGCATGTTTTTTCTTAAATATGTAAGGAATTAATATTTATGAAGGGTAACTTAAGATATTAGAACTAAGTATATAAAGTTTTTATATCAATTATAATTTTAAACAATGTAAAACTTGGCTTCTCATTTTTTTTATTCAATCTTATATATTAACCAACCTTCACAATGCTCATCAACACACACTAACAACCCTTCACCAAGGTAGAAACATGTGCTATCTTTTCTCCCCATCTCATATTTCATCATAATAGTAGGTAGAAACTCCATCAACCTTTCTCTATTAAAAAAATATCCAACCATGTCCTTGTATCATTCTCACAACCAAATTTGTTATCACTAGTGTAGGGATTGCTAACAAACAACATGATTTGTGTTAGTATCCAATCATTATGCCACTAATAGGTCCATAAAACAATAAACACCACTATGACCACTTTTTGCAAAACAAGCCCCCTTTTATATAACAGTAACATTATAGCAGCATAATTATTATAAGTCCTAACCAAAATGAGCGATTAAGGAGAGAATGATTCTCACTGTATTTACTTTTGCCTCATGGGCAAACATTTTCTCATAGTTAATTCCATCAGTCTTTGTATACCTCTTTGTCACTAACCTTGCTCTGTATCAATCTAATGTCCTATTAATTTTACATTACCTTGTATATCCACTTGCACCTTGCAATCTTCTTATTCTTGGGTTTGTCAACCATTTCCTAGGTTGAGTTTCTTTCTTATGCATCCATCTTCTCATTTATGGCTTGAACTACATTTTCATTTTTTAAGACTTCTTAAACTAATGTAAGTTTCATGATTGCATCAATGATTATAATAAAACTTTAATGCTACATAGAAAGATGGTTAGTTCAAATAAAATGAGAAATAGGATACCTAACACCTGTACTTCTTCCTTTCCTCACAACAATAGGCATGTTATCAGTAACATTCTTACTATTATCCTTAAGGGCATTTACCTATGATTCAAACAATTGAATTTGTTGCTAGACTAGATTAAGTAGGTTTTTCTCACTTTTTATATTTCTTTAAAAAGAACCAATCTTACTTTATTACTTCATTGTGGGCTTGTTCAATCGGATTTTCTTTAAGGTTGGTTTCTTAAACATCCTATAAAAAAGGAAAAGGTAATGACCCTAAGATAAACTTGACTTTTAGAATACTTTTCCCTTAAAGTTGAGGGTTGACAAAGAAGGATTATGTTTCATGACACGTAACATCCATTAATACAAAGATTTGATAACTTTAAATATGATAACACTTGTACCATTTTTTACTTAAGGGGTGACCAATAAAAATACATTTGACAATTTTTCGGTTTAACTTACCATAGTGGAGATTGTGAGAATAACCAAAGGAAACACACCCAAATACACAACATGGCAAACTCAATACTAGTGGAAAAGAGGTAAAGAATGAAAACAAGTGATATATTGGATTAATATTGTTTAAGATACGAGTAATTAACCTATTAATAAGATAGGTGACAATTAGGACAACTTCTACCAAATAAACATTAGTAATAGACATTTGGAAGAAGGGAGTTCTAACAACTTCAATGAGGTCAAATTTCTTCTCTTTTTTTTCGTATCCCCATTTTGTTTGGGAGTATTAACACAAGTTAGTTAATAAATAATGTCATTATCTCTAACAAATTTATAGAACTTAATATTAACATATTTTGTACCATTATTTGACAATAATCATTTAATAGTATAAAAAATTTGATTTTTAATTAAATGGAAGAACTAACAAATATTTGACAAACCACAAATTTGTGTCTTATAAGAAAATTCCATGTCACACAAGTAACGTCACAAACCATTTAACCCCAAATATAGAATCAATAATTAGTCCTCACACATCATAATGAACAAGATAAAGCATAGTAAAACTTTTAGTTTTACTAGGTGAAAAGGATGTACAATGATGGTTATAAACCTAATAAACATCACAATAAAAGGTTTCAACAAACCCTTTTGTAAACAAATGAGGAAATAAAGACTTAAGCAAACTAAATGGAGTATGTCCAAGGCACTTGTGGTGAAGAAAAATTTGAGAAGCTACATAAATCTCTAAGTTGTCTTGATGACTAGAAGACAACTATTTTTTAGTACCATCATTAGTCCTTATTTGTTGTAAGAAGTATAGCCTATCCTACTCTTTAACAAGTCTAATTGTCTTTCCTATGAAAATGTCCTAAAAGACACAATGAGAATGGAGAAAAATTACTTCACAATTAAAATCTTGTGTAAGTCAATGTATAAAGATAAGATTATTAACCGATTTAGGAACATGGAAGACATTGTGTAGGGATAAGGATAACTAAAGTTAGATGCTACTGGATTCAACAATAGGGACATGATCTCCATATGAACTATAATGAGTTGTTCTCCATGTGCTTTGATTAAAATTTTAATTGATGTAAAAAGTACATTTTTACATTAGTTATCTTAACAACTGATGTAAAAAGGTGTTCTTCATTTAGTAACATGAGACTCTTTTTTTCTAAGAGACTTCATTTCTTAATATTGGTAGAAAAATCCTTACACCCTACATGTTTTCTTTCTCCAAATTTTTATCCTTCATCTTCTCCCATAAACAATAATAGTTCCCTTTCTAATTCAAAAATACCATGGAAACTACCTTTAAACCTTTGTAAACACTAACCTCAATGCATAGCACAAACCCTTTATTTCATCCTTTTCTTTTATTGGTTTTTTTTCCCATCTAATTAAAAACACTCATGACAACCTTGATTTTTAAAATAACTAAAAAGGTCATTGTGCCTTCAATCACCATCACTCATTATTGAAGTTCTCACCATAATCAATTTGAGTGTCATTACATACCACCAATGAGATCATTCTTTTTAATGCCATCACAAAGACAACATTAGTAGGAACAAAATCTCTACAGGCGTAGTTGTCCTCCATGAAAACTTCCTCTCGAAGATCCATGAATTTGAGGTACGTGTGTGGACCTGAGGGAAGTGTGTCAATCTATAAGATCCTTTCCTCTCCATTTGCAGGTTTTTCTCCATTTACAAGATCCATTGCTTCTGGTTGTTCTTCATGGTTCAATATGGCCTAGTCATTGGCGAAGTTGGAAAGTGTGGCGGTGTTGCTAACTTTATGAAACAAGCACACTACTAGTGTCACTTCTCTACCTTATGGTTTTAAGTTTTTTTTTTGTTTAGGTTTTGTTTGTTGCTCTTTGTACCAAATAATTTTAATTTATTATGCATTCTTTACTCTTTGATGTCTAAAATTGTTTTTTCTTTTTAAGTTATTTGAGTTAATGCTTTTAAAGTTGTTTAATTCTTCAATGTATGTGTATATTTGCATTCTGGCGTTAGGGTTTTTGATGCTATGATTTGGATTTCTTGTTTTGTCTAATATTTGGTTGCTTAAAGCATATCATCCATAGAGTTGTGGTGGTGTAAATCTAAGTCTAGATTTTTTATATTTAGAAACTAGAAAAAAAAATTAGATTGATTCTACTGAATTAATTTAAATAGATTCTACAAAATAAAATTGATTTAAATGGAACTGATGTAAAAGTTTGTGCATCAGTTTAATAAAATTAATTTACAAAATTTTGACTTTTTACAGTAGTCGATATTACATCAATTTACAACCAATGTAGAAATCCAAAAAAATCAATATAAAAAAGATCTTTGTAGTAATGTTGTATTTATTTTAGGAGGAGAGAGTATACATTTTGACACAAGAAAAGAAAGTGATGTAACTATTACATCTCTAAAGAAATAATAATGTAAATAATATTATGATAATAATTTGTTTAACATAAATGTGATAAAATTTAATGAAAAAATAAAAAATAGAATAAAATGTCTATCATTATATATTAAGAGAGAAGAAAGTAAATTTTAACTTGAGAAAATAGAACAATATAATATTCACATCTCTAAAAAAACGTATAATTTATATATATATATACTTAACAAATAATTTTTTCTGGATAAAAAATTGGTATTTAAGTATGTCAAATATTAGTAAAGTGTCTCATACTATTTGCATAAACTTATATTATTTATATTAATAATTTGGTTTCTATATTATAATAATTAATTAATAATTTAATAAATATATTAATAATATAAAATAATTTTATATTATCATTTAATTTTATATCATTATTAA
>JAMLFT010007498.1:0-14731 GCA_026544285.1 Pachyrhizus erosus | reverse complement strand
TTATTATATTTTATAGTATTTTAATCTCAATTATTTTTTGTGTTTTAATTAATTTATCTTACATCAGATAAATTTTTTTCAATAACTTTTTTTATTCTACAAAATAATTAATTTTAAACAAATTTTTTAACCTCACAATTAATATTTGTGATCATATTTTCATACGAATAAAATTATTTATATGATTTTACTAATTAGTTTCTTTAGGGTACTAATTAAAGAATTAAAAGAAGAAATATCTTGTTAAAAATAATATAAAAGCATAACTTAAAATTACAAGAAACGTATTTTTATACATTCTAATAAATAAAAAAATTTCTTTTACTTTATTAATCAATATTCTAGGTTTGCTTAATTAAATTGATAAAATTAACTAATTAAATATTTGTTAAAAAATAAATACTATATTCATATTTCTAAATTAAAATCTTTAATTGAAGTTTTGTGAATGATAAAAATGTTGTTGAAAAGAGAGATTCTGCTAAAATTAGTTAAATTTTTTAATAAAAATTAGTTATTGATAAAGTTAGTAAATATTTTATATCAATACATAATGAAAAAATATTTTTAAAATAATTAATAAAAATTATAACATTTCTCATTTTGATCATTTAAGTTTTCTCATTTTCTAATCTTTTATATTATAAAATTTTTAATTTCATCATTTGTGTTTTTAAAGAAATTTATTTTAATAATTTTTCTGACAAAAGGTCTAAAATGAATATCTTTAAAAACACAAAAAAATAAAATTAAAAATTGTAAAATATAAATAAACAAAATAAACAAAATATAAAAAAATAAGACATTAAAAAGATACTTTAGTTAAAAAAATTCAAAATATCGGTTCAAATTGATTTGATGCATACATTTTTATCGATTTTGGCTCAGTTTAGCCAATTTCTAACCAATTCAGAATTGCTTCAATCTTTTCATGTTAACGAACCAATTGCGAGATTAATTCTTGATTAGATCGATTGAGATTTTCTAAATATTTGGTTTATAAACGTTAATCCAAAATGTCCACAAACCTCTTCGATTGAATTCTGAAGTGTGGAAAAATGAAAAATCATCATTCATTCATAAAAGTCTGTCTCCATAAAGTGCAAGACGACAGGGGTTTGATTTGAATTGAAAGGTTGTCACATCAAAGAAACATTGTTTTCAGAATTGAAAGGTTATCAATAATAGATCATTGATGAAACAAAATGCACTATCTTTTGAAAGCAGGAATGGACAATGTTTGAATTGAAGATCCGACAAAGTTGTTAGAAATGAAAACGAAAAAAGAGAGTACACTAAATATATTATTAAGTTTTGATAACAATGTTTGTTAAAAAATAAAATTAAAATAAATATTTTAATATCTCATTAAAAATAAAAAAAAATATTAATTATTTTAAAATATTTTTTAAATATTAAAATTATAATCATTTAAGAAGTATTTTATTTTCACCGTTTCAAATCTTATTGTCTAGATGTTAGGTCACTTTGCTCAAGGCATTTGGTGGATGTTTTCATGTTTTGCTTTTAGTCTACATATTATGCACGATTTACCATTGCCTGCTCTTTCATTTTGGCTCTTGGCTAAACATCCCTTAAGCTTCATCCACTTGCATTCTTATATAAATCCATTAAATTTTAGCTTATAAAAAAATTTGACAGGTCTCTTGAGAATAATATTGGTGCACTATGATCCTGGGTTGTCATCCTTGTAACAAATGGTAGCAACAACATGCTTATAGGAGATTCCTATTAGTTTCCAGAAATTACAAGAGCAAGTATATGTGCACATAGATTAATAACAAACCTGTATGTGAAAAATATGTGTCTCATTTCAAATTTTAACTCCTAAGTCCATGATGAAAAACAATTTTACAACTTATCTTTCATATTAAATCTCCTTTATGGTTATCCATTACATATCCATTTTATAGACATTTTTAAGGAAGTAACAAATTTACCTATTACGTAACTTTTTGTCTATTAACATTGTTATTATTATTCCTAACCATTAGAATAGTTCTATTAAAGTATTGTTTTCAAGAAACTTATTTAATATTTAACAATAATCACGATTTTCACTATCCTAGACTAATGAAAACATTGATTTTAATGGTCAAACAGTAATGTCAAGTTACAAACACATATTAAATACAAGATTAAAGCAAATAAGTTGTATATATTCTTTTTGGAATTTTATCAAATAGATAAAATGAAAAAAACAATTTTGATAAATTTAATGGAAAACATTGAAATTTAACTTCACTAAATCAACCATCCTCTCATATGAAATAAAGATTAATAATTTAGTCTATACTTCAAATATTAACATCAACACATAAAAATACTCAGATCTTAATCCCTTAGGAAGAGTCTCAGTTTTTCGGTTGAAGTTATAATCCCTTGAGTAACTTAATATTTACCACGAAAAAAAAAAATGGCCCCCTAGTAAGACACCATGTCTATTTGCCTCCAGCATGTGAGAATTTAAATAGTCAACGAATTATTATGTTTATTTTAACTTTTTATGTAACACTAATGTTTATTTTTTACTTTGAATCTTAAAAATATATTTTTGCCCCCTTAAAAATATTTTGTTTTGTCCATGAGTCTTCACGCCCTTTTCATATGCAAGTTGCTTCGCATGATTGTCCAAACTCACAGGCTTCAAACCATCATTTTCCACTATAATTTAACAAAGTCCTTATAGCTTAATTTGTTCACCATTGACATTGCCTCAAAGTAAGATGACCTTGTTTATATTGAAGTCTTGATATACATAGACAATTCATCCTTATATCCTAAATTTGGGTCCATCACAACACAAATATTTTAAGGTTCATTGTGCATAATTAAAATATAAACAAATTAATTAAAGTAATCATAATTAAAATCCCTACAAATGTGCTCATTTGGTCCCACACCTTTTCTCATTGTCTAAAACTCTAATAAACACAATATTAGATCTTAGAGGAATAAATATGTCTAACCCTACTTGTTGCTTTATTAAACTAATTGTGGTAGAACTATTTATAAACAAAAGGATGCATTTACAACTTCCCATTTTTTAAAAATTATATATAAATATCCTAAATGAATATATTTTATCTTCTCTAATTTTATATATTTAAATCTTTTATTCTTAATTTTTACTCCTTTTATGATAATAATTATTTATTATTATTTTAAATAGATTGTCTTTCTAACTTGGAATCCTAGATTTACCTCTAATCACAATTGTTTCCTTTTGCAATCCTAAATCTCATAAATTATTAGAATATGTATGGTAACATTTAGAATGTCAAAATTACTTTCGTTTTCACATGGTAGGATTTAGGTCCATAACTAAACACAATATAAAAGTAAAACATACTCCCTCTCATCTTCTTTATGAGCAAAAAGTTAATCAGTTTTTTGTTATCAAATATTAGTAAATTTTAATTGCTTTTACTTTATTTAATGATACTTTTTCTAAAATACACTTCATTTAATTATTTTTATATTTTTAACTACTCTTTTTTTACTTTTTCATTTGTGAATAAAATTTCAAAAGTCTCTCATATAACAAAGATAATTTAGAAAGAATATTGTGAGATTAGTAAGATTTAATGCAATTGACTAATTTTCTTAATATATGTAAAAACAATTTTTTTTCTTATAAAGAACTTATTATTTGCAAGAATCAAATATATGTATCATAGATTTATAATAATTCATGCTTCCTATTCAACCAACTAAGATAGATCCTTTTGATAGTGACATGACAGTACATAGTTATGTAGCTCAAAATCTATACATTCTAAATAGATATATAAGTAATTAAAAGATAATTATGACTTAAGGTTGAAATGATATTAAAAAAAATTCTTGATATTTGTTTAGAGAATTAATAATCTCTACAAAATAACTGTTATTATCGCTGATAAAGAATTATACCTTTCTAAGTTTTATTGTCACTTGTATGTTTGTAGTTTGATTAGGGATGACAAGAATCCATGTACCCATGGTTACATACCTCAAATCATCCCAATTTTAACGAGAAATACTCATTTTGAATGGTATGGTACATGTACAACTATTACGTAATTTTTTAAAATGAGAACAAAAATAATATGTAACTACTTGTCTCGTATTCGTACTCATACTTGTTCATGAAAAAATTATTATTATATATTTAATCTTTTTTATTATAATGAATTAAGTCTATGTTATAAATCATTGTATTTTTATGTCTTATACAATTTAATGACATCTAAATTAGTTTTATATTTAAAATTAGTTAAAAAAATATACATAAATATATTATTCTAAAATAATACTCATTTTAGTATATAGAAATGAGAATGGGATAAGTATGCCCAACTTTAAATAGAGATGAAAATGAACAAATTTTTTTATCTCATCGAGAATCAAGGACATGTATGGATATGAAGTAAGGGAATGAGGATGAAGACAAAGAATGATATATCCCTCCTCACCTCTTAAGCCTAATATTATGCACCTCTATGGATGTTTATGATAAATTTTATAGAAAATTTTATCAACAAAAATACCAAGCTACAAGAAATCAATTAGAGGATAATTTCAACTACAATGATAAACAAAAGTGACACTCCATCAACTGAATTTTGTGAATCTAAAATTTATGTCTTGTAAAATTTAATGACATCTAAAATTAATTTTAGATTTAAAATTAATTAAAAATATATAAATATATTATTATAATATAATATTCATTTTAGTAGAAAAATATGAGTATGAGGTGGGTATATTATAAAGTAATTTTATGAATCTAGTTGTCTTTCTTTTCTTTTTCTTCTCACTCTTATAGCCACTACTAAATATAAAAAAAAAATACTGTTAAAATTTGTTCTGTACCACTATTTTTGGGAGTTGGAACTTCCTAAATTTAACTTTTTAAATATAAGCAATAACCTTGGATGCATCCCAAAATCCTTGAATTTCAAGTCTCTTGTCTTTTTGAGTTAAGATAAATAAAAAAGTAACTTTTTTTATTCACTCCCCTGTTCATAATTGTTAGAATATGACATATGAAAATAAGTTTAAGACTGAATAGAAAATGCTAAGAGACTAAGTTATAGGATTGACAAATAATGCATGAGACTATGTATCATCTTATTAGACGTAATGATAGATTGAGAAGACGGAGTAACAAATTGAGTTATATAATTATCAAATAATGCAAAAGAGTAAAAGTTGTGAATTATAAGCCAAAAAACGTCTCATAAAAGAGAAAAAAATTGATTGATATATTTCAATATTTTAATATTGATAAAAGTGTTATAATAAAAGCTTAATCAGACAAACTACGAAAATCATAATAGACAAAACAAAAAATAATCATAACTAAAAGAAAAATATCGTCAACCTACAACTACAACTTACTTTTTCTAAATATAAACAATTTTTAAACTAATTTTACAAGCAATCACAAAATGCTACAAAGACATCAAATTTTTTTATAACAGCTTGATAGTCACTCGATAATTTTTTCTGGATGGCTAAGACTACCGATATAGTTAACAGTACTATTATTACAGCACAAGTTCTTGTAGTACTTGCGAATCCCCCTTGTCCCAAAACAATTCTGAAATATCAATCGACTAATCCTCATAGCCATCAAATACAAGGTGGAAATGCTGGCATATTGTGTTACAACAGAACAGTGCCACATTTTTCATCCTTAAATTGCACTTGTCAAGAATCAGAACTATTATTTGTTTTGCATGAGGAGTATTCACACATTTTGAATTTACCTAAACAGCGACAATCAGAAAACAACGTTCCCACATTTCCAACAATTTGTTTCTATGCATCTTTTCTGAGTCAGTGTGTCATTGAATGAATTTTAGGTAGAGGTTAATTCAGTCTCATACTTGGTCATAGTAGGAGAGGCAAGTACATGGACGGATTTGGTTAACATCACTGAAGAGTGGGAGCAAATGCTTGTATCAGTATCGGTCTGTGATGCTTGGACCAGATGAGTGGGGGAAGTCCAATCCATTAGGTGGGGAAATGGGTTCATAGGCTTAGGTACTTCAACTGAACCTTCCAACATTTTCACCACAACAGTCATTGTAGGTCTTGATTCTGGCCTTTACTGAACACATGACAGAGCTACCTTACTAATTCTTTCTGCAATCTCGCTATTTTGATCCTCTATTCCACAGGCTGTTATCAAATCGCTCACTTGTTCAGCTTCAAATCTTTTCCAAACCCACACAGGAAACCACACCTGACTTTCTGGAAGATTAATGTTATGGTTTCTTCTCCTACCAATGATTTCAAATAACAGCATGCCAAAGCTGTAAACATCGCACTTGTGAGTTACAGGAAAATTAGGCATCCAAAGTTCAGGTGCAGCATAACCAGGAGTCCCCCTACCCCCAGTAAGGGTTATATGAGTATTGTCCCTGTTGCAAAGCTTGGCCAAACCAAAATCAGCAACTTTAGGACAGAAGTTCCTGTCTAAGAGAATATTTCCTGGTTTAATGTCATAGTGGATTATTCTTTGTTGGCACTCTTCATGCAAGTAAGCAATGCCTCTTGCTGTGCCAATTGCAATCTCATGAAGCTTTTCAAATGATAAGGTCATGCTTTTATGAAACAAGTACTTCTCAAGCGCTCCATTCGCCATGTACTCATAAACCAGTGCTCTCAAGTGACTTTCAAAACAAAATCCATGTAGACGAACTAGATTGAAATGATGAACTTTACCGATGGTACCCACTTCAGCCATAAACTGCTCATCAATTCTCTTCTCAGAACTCCCACGAAGAACCTTCACAGCAACGATTGTTCCATTACTAAAACTTCCTTTATAAACAGCTCCAAACCCTCCTGACCCCAAGAGATAAGAGAAATTATCAGTTGCAAGCCTTAGCTGCTCAAAAGTGAACCTGATTGGCTTCTCCCATTCCATCTCATTCAGAAATTTATCCATACTAGTTGATGTCACAAATTGTTTGTCTGGTCTATGTCTAAATGATGGTTCACAACCACCATCAACCTGATTTATGCATTTGGGTACTGTCCTCCAAAACAAAAGACATTTCTTCACAAGAAGGACAAGTGCTTTAAGATCCTTAGAGCATTCAGTGAGAACAGAAATCTTTCGAATTAACCAACACTGAACAGAAGATGAACACAACAACTATGAGAGAGTTTAAAACCTACCTATGAGGATGACAATTACAATTCCTGCAATTGCTTCAAACCCAGACACGGCAGCCGCAGTTATGGTGGTGGTGGACATCGGACAATACAAAACACTACAGTTGATAGTGAGGAAAAAAGGGCAATTCTATAGTTTACAGTTTATTTGTTTTGGAAAGCTGAATAACATTTATGTTAGCCACTTCACCACCCAATGCATTTTTGGTAAATTTCATAAACATTTCACCATAAATTTCCCATACAAAAGGCTTGAAAATTAGGCGATTATGTGGGGACTAATGATTGTTAAAGTTGTGGGAGTAGTTAAGTGTTCCATTTATGTCTTTTCATAATGTGAGGACTAATTCACCCAAACACGCATTTTTTCTCAGTTTCATAGAAATTTCACTAAAAAGATACTAAAACTACGAGAAATCTATCAGAAGATAGTTTCAACTACAGTGATAAATAAAGATGACACTCCATCAATTGAATTTCGTGTATCTAGTCATGTCTTCCTTTTTGTTTTTTTCACTATCTAGTTATTCTGCTACACTATTCACGAGACTTATTAAGTTTACAAACTAGATCAGCGATACTCTTGGATCCATCCCTGCATCCTAGGGTTTTAAGTCTCATGCCTTTTGGATTTAAAATAAACCAATAAAGAAAACTTTTTTTCTTCACTCCTCCATGCAGAAACAAGAATCACTCGATAATAATTTCTGGCTGGCTAAGTATACTAATATTGTTAACACTATCATTACAACATGAGTAATGGCAGCACTTGGAATCCCACTTGTCCTCGACAACTCTGAAATATCCACAGGCTTGTCCTTATGGCCATCAGATTCCAAGGTGGCAATTGTGGCATCTTGTGTCACAACAGAACCAGAGTCACATTTTTCAATCTTAGATTGCTCTTGGCAACAACAGGAGCTATTATTTGTTCTGCATGTGGAATCCTCACACATTTTGACTTTGCCTAGACAACAACCATTGCAAGGTTTCACAATATGCACTTTAACAGAGACCTTACCCTTGAGTGAGCTCAACATTGAAAGTCCAGAAGATTCGTTCTTGCTTGAAGTTGCTACACATAAGTGTTGTTTTTACAACTATCTTTACCACACTTTTTGGCAGTAAGAAACCCTTGGTTGTCATTGCTGTTACTTGTCAAGTGGAGAGTTATGGTCTTACCTTCCAAGAAGGTGCCGTATTTATAACTTGTAGATTTTCTTTCATATTTGGGTTTCTGTGGTAAAAAAAACATGCTATTGAGAATCACAAGTAAACAGGTCCCAACATCAGTCAACACTGCAAGCCAAACTATCGGGTATCCTGCAATGCAAGTATGGCACTCTTGAAGCCAAATGAAATAATGACATTCTCAGTGAGCTTTCTAGTAGTTTTTCTTGCTAGCCAAATGGCTTGAGATATTTTTCGGATGCATTGCCTGTCGAATTTGCAAGAGCAGAACCAGATATTCCCATAGAGATACCAATGTCAGCTGTGGCTAATGCAGAGCATCATTCATGCCATCTCCACTCATGGCTGTTAGCCCATCTTTCTTGAAATTCTTGATGATCACCGCCTTTCTCTACAGGTAGAAGCTCTGCATGAACTATGTCTAGAGCATGGCTTCATCCAACAATTGGAAGTTTAGGAATGCATTTTAAACTACTATTAAACCTATTTAATCATTCTTGGGGGAAGAATTCATACAGCATACAAGTACATGGTAAGCTATACAGATCTATAATTTAAATAATGGACTCTGCTTTTCTAGTTAAGTATTTATTTAATTTCTTCGCCGAAATAGAGACATACAAAAGTAAGATGAGTGGATAATATCTGACCAAAGTGGTTTGAACAAGGGTACAGGCAGAAAGGCAAGCACAGAAATAGAAATTGGAACCCGGGTTAAACCATGGGAATATGTAATGTAAAAAGCAGCACTAAATGCTATCAACATGCTTGTGATGGAGATGATTTGAGTCACCATTCCAAACAGTAGCTTGAAAGGGAGCGACTTGAAACATTCTTCCTCTGCATAACTTAAAATAAGGATAGACAAGAACATTAGTATGGAGGCTGATGCTGATATCAGCGTACATGCAACTGATAATGCAAATACGAGGAATGCTGCTTTGTGCAAATAGTTGGGAGTTCCTGTGTTTTTATTGTTGCCACCAGGTATCATAAATGTGGCAGTGAAAACTCCTGAGGTTATGAGTGCAGAAACAAGCATGCAGTTAATAGCTGTGCTCTTTGTCCATGACTCCGCCTTTGCCAATAATTCTTTATGCTCCTCAGCAAATATTTCGCGAGGAGTTTTGCCTTTAGCATTTTTCTTCTCTATGTCTAATAGCAGCATTATTTCTTTCACCTCCTGCCATATCAAAGTATAATGTTATACTAAAATAATAAGGGTTAATGGTGCTCATAAAAATAATAATAAAGGTTAATAGTGATTTTAATTCTGAAAAATAGGTCATCCTCGACTTTCAAAATTAACCCATAAGTTTTCATTTTTGTACTTTTGAAATATCCAAACAGTAGTCCTTAATGCTAACACTGTAAGGGAACCAAACTTTTATAACTTTAGAGACTAAAGTTTGAATTTTTTAAATATAAATGGGCAGAAATTTATGATTTTAAAAGTCGAAAGCTAAAACAAAAATGACCCATCTTTTAGGAATTAAAAATATTATTAACCCTAATAATAATATATAAGAATTTAGTTTGAATGCATTAACTTTCTGAGAATTCAATTTGAATATACTGACAGTCTATATAATAATAATAATAATTTTTATAATAATACTTTAAAAATCATATGTAAAGTGGGGATTTTTAATTAGTTAACAATATTAACAAAATTATTTTAACAATGTATCGAAACAACGATGTAGATGTTCACATCTTAAATTGATGCTTAAGTAACCAGTAATTACAAAATCACCATGATGTAGGTTTCAAACTGAAAGGAATGAAAGAGAAAGATGAATATATGCATAATATAAGATTATGTTATCTTATATGACTGCCACAGGTATTGTGAATTGGGGGAAATATACCTCGAACCATAGTAATTCATGTGTCATTTGAAGAGCTGCTCCAGAAATTAAGCTAAGCTTATCTGGAGGTGTCAACTTAGCAGCATAGTGCAATATATTGTTTCCTTCATCATCTTCAAAGGTTGCTATGAAATCTTTGAAAGTGCCTAGTTCGTGTATTAGACTATAGATGCTTGAATGCCGATTTAGAACAGCAATTTGAATTATGCTTCGGTTTTTGTAATCCATTTCCCATAATAAATCAGGGTAAGATCTCATAAGTGTAGCTACAAATTGAAAATTTCCAACTTTTGTAGCATCAAATGTTATTTGTGATGGTACACTTATGAAAGTTCTCATCTCTGTTTCATCGTAATCTTGTTCGAGAAGCATGCTCCAAAGATGCTTAACAAGTTGGACGAATGGTGTTGGCTTCATGTCTATCACGCATAATTTGACTAGTCAGTGATGTCATTAGAAACTAATGATTAAGAAGTAAATTTTCTGGTTGAAGCACTCAACAGTATAAAGATCTTTCTTCTTTCTATTAATTCTAAACTACTAATACTAAGGTTCAATGACCCCTGTTATGTTATATAAAATCTAAGCAAATATGATCTTGATCATTTTGGTGTCTCTGGAATACAACATCCAAAAAATAGAAAAGTATGGTCAATTTTAAATCTCTTAAAAAATTCAGAAAGTCAAGAATATGTACATTTTTTTTTCTTAATTTGTGCATTTTTTAAAGAAAGTTTTCAATTGACATGTCAGGGCACTAATGCTAATAAAAAATGTTAAGGTACTAATAAAAAAATTAATTTCCTCAAAAGTGTGGATCAATTAAAGATTAAAAAAAGTATTTATATATTAAAATAGAACAAATTATACAAATAAATATTACATGAGATTTTATAAACTTACATAAATAATCTTTATCTTTTAAAACATTACAATTATCTCATTATAAGAAGTACTAACATAATATATGAATAAATATGAGTGCAACGTTTACAAATATTAAGAGAATATTAATATATATTTTTCAAAAACTAAAAAAGTTAGTATAAGAATAAAAAAATTAAAAATATTTATATAATTTTAAAAAATATAAAAATACTTGTGTAATTTATTCATTAAAATGCATAATTTGAAAAGTAAATCATTCTCACTATTCAATTAGTTATTTTTAACAGCCTCTCTGTTTTGTCATGTATATTTCATATATTATTATGACAATTTTGTGAAAAAAAGAAATTCTTTTTCAACCATGTTAAATTATCATTATTTTATCTTTATTTATATTTATATACTTAAACTTCTTAAGTATTTATTCTTTTCAATATATATTCTTTTGTGTTTCTAAATTAAATTTCAAAAGGTTTTTTTAAAAAAAAAATCAATAATTTAAAACAATTTTATATTACAATTCAGATTGTGAATTATATATATAATATAATTTGTATATTTCAAGATATTTTTTTATAAATTTTAATTATAATATAAGTTTTATATTAAAAAATATTTATCTATTATGAATTTTAATATATAAAAATAAATATTTACTCATACTAAAATACTAGTTAAAAATAATTTGCAAAAGCCAGTGGCTAGAGTGTATGAAAAGCAGTATAAGCAAAAGATGAACCCTATTACCTAGTTTTCCAAGTATTAATAGTGATTGTGAAAACTTACTATAGTTCAAGATCTGGTTTGGAGTATACCATTGACCACGACCACTTAAACCACTAGGCTTTCGAGCCAAGACATGCAAGCCTGTGTCGGTGTTTTCATCTCGGGCCAATGCCAGCATTGAGTGTTCATTTAGCATTTTCAAAGCTATATCTGCAAAATTTTCCAATTGGTGTAACTGAATTACTGAAAGTTCAAAGTATTAATCTCCTTTAGTCAACATTGAAGGTTGGACATAGATAGGTGACCACGAAACATTTATTCATGATACAATGACTCGCCTATCAAATAAAAATGAGACAATGACCCAGTTGACAAATGTCCGCATTAGTTAAGTCTGGCTAACGACATTGAACTAGATTTTTGTTTTTATTTTCAAAATATATTGGAAGTTTGTATCATAGGGAAAACATATAACTCTTGGTATAAATTTAGTATTTCCCTGTAAATGAGGAAATGAATTCAGGATGAGTTTTATTCGACACACATGTATATATATGAGTGCCATATTAAGTGAAAAATCTGTTTATTATGAGACGTGAATGTTGTAAATTTGGACCACCAATTATATATACATCAATGGTTCAATGGTTAAAATTAAAATTTAGTTGTTTTTCTTTTAATTTTTTATCATTTAAGTATAACCTAATGATTTATATTTGCAGTTTTCATTTCTGATGATAAAAATTATTTTAATTTGATGATAAGCTTATGATGAGAAAGTGGGGAGAGTGAATTTTAATTTGACCATTTGATAAAAAATCATAAAATTATGTTATTTTATTAAGTAATAATGTGACTATTATATAATTGTTAATCTTAACCAATTGATGTAATATTGTTTGATTCAAATTTTCTCCTCTCTCTGGGTAATACAAACACTAAGCATCAAGTAACAATGTGATGTAAATTTTCATGAATTACGGATGAACTAAGGGAAATTCACTCACCATAAAATCCATTCTTTATGCAAAGGAAGAACAGTGTAGTCAAGTCATCTTCTTCTAAAATATCAGTAGTCAAGTCATAGAGAAGCCTTGCCATGTCACCTTTTCCCTGCAAGGCAGCCATGTAAAGAGGAGTGGCTCCTTCTCCGCCCTTAATTTTTGGTAGGCATTCATTTTTCTTGATCATCATAGTAGCAATTTGCAGCTTTCCAGATGCAGCAGCAAAGCAAAAGGCAGTGTTTTTATTGAAATTTTGCAGTTCTAGGTCGTCTGGTTTCAGTAATTTAAGCAGCTGATTCACAAAGTGAGCATGATCTGTTCCTGCCACAACATGAAGTACTGTACCCCATTCCTTTGTTATAGCAGCATTCAATAGACTAGAGTCTGCATCTATCATGCGCCTTGCTGCATTCCAGTCACCCTTCAGTGCTAGCTTATAGAGGGGTACACATTTCTCTAAGTATTCCCCTGAAAATAAAAAATTGAAATATTTCCTTCAGCTAAACATATGATTATTTTCACATATGAAACAGTCTTGAGTTTATCTGATATTAATTTTGGTTTTCATCACACTATTTAGAATTTAGCTGGCAAGACTACTAAAGAGGAGGGTAAATCTCTCGCTGTCAAGTTTTATGGCAATTACATTCCCAGCACTTCAAAATCTATTAGTTAAGTTAATACAATTATTGGTTGAATATGATTTAGTTGTATTTTTATTTTTATTTTTTTATTTTATTTTTATTTTTAGATCCTTTAAAAAAATTATTTTATTTTAATTTATTTTATCAAATAACAACTTTACACATCATTAACGAATCATATAAAACAATTACATAATTTTTTTAAAATTTTATTTATTTAAAATAATTGATAATATAATATTAATCGACAAAAAAATTTAAGTCACATCTTACAAAGAAAAACATGTCATGTCATTGAAATGTCTTGTGGATGACAAATTATTTTTTAAAATTACAACCAATAATGTGAAAGTATATTATTCAGGTGTATAAAAATATAGGAGAGAGAGAAAGAGTACTTTTATTTTCAAGAATGTGACGGGAAGGGTATCGAGGTTGAGCAGAATCAATCTGAACCACATGTGCTTGTGGTGATGATGCTGTTAATTCCACAGAAAGACTTGCAAATTGTGCAGAAGCCACAGGAAAAACCACCTGCGTTTGTGACGGTGATAATGTCGTGTCCATGTATCTGTAAGCAAGTATTTTATATTAGGATGTATTTTTAAAGGTAGGTTTCGGAAAGGAAGAATTATATGTACATTTAAAATGAAAAAATAAATAAAATGATATACAAAATAAGATTAATTTAATGATCTAATCTTTTATTTAAGATTATCTAATTCTCTTAATTTAAAAATAAAATATTACCTTTTTTCATGACCTAGTACGGACTAACCTTTTTACTTTTATGTTTTAATTATATATAATAAAAAAATTTATGTTTTAATTTTTATACTTAAAACTAATTCCTTTGTTTTCGGTAATAAAGATCAAATTTGTATAAGTTTAAGGATTAGGTGAATAATTTTTTAAAAATAATAATTATAAATACGAGTCATTATCTTTTGCTTTAAAGGTTTTTGGATATTATTGACTAACAAATTATAAGTCTTCGCTATACACACCTCAAAACCTACCGTATTTCAAGTCTTCACAGTACCTTTGGGCAGTGCTAACTTTCCTGTTAGCCAAAATTGATTTACTGACAGTCAGTGTATAATCATTTGCCGTGGTTTAATTAAGTAAATTAATATTTAAGTATAATATATAATTTTAAGTGACTTTTAGTTTCTACAAAATACGATATTTTTTTAAAAAAATATTTTAATTT